>SRPS01000101.1:0-91905 GCA_018360175.1 Claviceps arundinis
GCGAGGACAGCCAGCCCGCGGCAGCGCCCCCAAGACGAGCGCAGCGAGGACGGCCCGCGGCAGCGCCCCCGGAGGGCCCCCGGAGGGCCCCCGGAGGGTCGCCGAAGGCAAGGCCCCCCCGCCAGGGGGTAAGTCTGAGCACTAAGCAGTAACAGATGTGAGTCATGTGACCAGTGATCACTTTAAACATAACAGGTACCTGGTACCGTCCGGTGGTACCGTCTGGCCTCCACTACATAAGACAACGTGACTTGCGTCGCAGACCCCCCTTCAGTTTTGCCTATTTTTGGCGCGCACTGGCACAGCTTCGCGTCACTGCATTTTTTGAAAATTTTCACCGACTTTTTGGGGGGCAGCACAACAAAACCTTTGTCATCGCGCAGTGCATTACAATTTACGACCTCTCATTCAACACTTGGAAAACTACATATCCCGGGAATCGAAGTCTGTAAGAACCTCGATCTATTGATCTGTTTTGCTGGTTGACTTAAAGGTCTGGAAGACTGAGTGCGACATAAGAAGCCTGCCTCTATTCTCTGTGGTCTTTCCAGGGCATTTTCGCTTCTCTCTCGGGTTGGGTGCAACACCATATCGACAGACACCAATTGGGTTGCGTCTCTTCACGAGCAGTCATACAGGGCAGGAGGGCGGTATACCTCCTTTTTCAAGGCCACACTCATCAAGTTTTTGCGCACTAGACCTCCATGGAGATCCCAAACTATGGTCGCACTCGTAAATAGCTTGCGAGAGAATGGTCTTGGGCAAGGAGATATACCGCCCTCCTGCTCTGTATGACTGCTCATGGAGAGACTCGACTCCATTAGTGTCTGCCGATATCGTATTCCACCCAAGCCGAGAGAGAAGCGAAAATGCTGTCACGGTGTTGCTCATGAGCTTTGGAGCGGGCGGTGTCTACTGTCCAGGAAGATCTCTGGTCTGGAGAAAGCATACATGTTGCCGGAGCAAACTCTCCTCGCAATATTTCTTTAACTCTCCCCTTTGATCGTCAATGGGACCGTCAGACTCTTCAACATCGGCAAACATAGTTCTTCATTGTGGGAGAGTTCTCCTTCATCAGTGGGAGCCCCCCTATCGAAGATTCCATCAAGGGCGTTACTCAGGCTCGCCACAGCGGCAGACAGCGGCGCTCTTAAGAGGTTCGGAAGAATGTTCTACTTCATGGCCTCCGAGGGTATCGTGACGAGGCTCGGCGAGGAAGCTCGTTGGCGGTATACCTCCTGTCGCAGAGTTCCTCGCTGCCGAATTCGCTACAGCCCGTTGATCATCAGCAGAATCATCAGCAGGGTCAGCAACAGGCGCGACGGCAAAAACTGAAGCAGCAGGTGCTGATACTACTTCTAACATCTTTTGCTTAATTTGCTCCTTAAACTCCTCATCGCCTTCTGCGTTCAGGTTCGCTATGAACTGTGATTGTGCTAGTTAGATCTGGGACTGCTGTTCGAAGCTCTTGAACCGCGTCTTTCGTCTCGCCGGGCGTGATTTGCGCATCCAAAGCGCTTTTATGTGCATCTTTAATAGCAGTTTTTTTGCCCGTTGGCCCGCAACTCGGGGTTGGACAGCTGTATGGTGATGTTGCTGGAGGCTAGCTCGAACTGACGACGAAGAGCTACTAGGTAGATATCAACAAAAGTCGTATTCAATTCAGTCAAGGCACCAGCAATCACTCACGGACGAGTATGTGATACTCCAGATGACGATGCTGATACAGTTTGCCTACCAGGATGAAGACAAAAAATCCTGTTATGTCAATGTGGTGTAGATCTAGAAAGAGAATATGCACGGCCTGCCGTTTCACTCTACTGGCTTCTTATGTTTTTTGCGGGTAGCTCTTCAGTGCGAAAGCCTTTCCCTTGTCACTTGTGTGCTTCTTCTGCTTTGCTCTCTTTTCTTGAACCCCTTCCTGTGTTGAATTTGAGCTCGTGGCCTTCTTGGGGTCGGACGGAAGCGTCCCTGCGTTGTGCCAGGCGGCCAGGGTGGAGGCAGTCTCTTTTTTTCTATCTTCTGTTCTGTTGCTTCTCCTTGGCATGCCGACCCTGACACCATGGCTGCTCTTGACGACGAGACCAAGGGGGGCGTTTGACGAAATTTCTTCCGGATGCAGTGTTAGCCCAGCCATGAACCGCCTTCCAAGCCGCTATAGAATACGATACCGCTCGCTTTCTTGAGCGTTGGGGCGGCAAATTCACACATAATAAGGCACCGACACTTGGACCCCTGGAACCATGAAAGAAGACTCTCGCTCGGCCCTTCCCCTACCTATCTCCAATGGCCTTTCTTTCCTTTTGCTTCAGCCTTTCTAGTGTCTTGCGTTTTTTATTTCTTTTTCCTTCTTCCTCAATTGTCTCTTATATTTCTTTTTCGCTTCATTCCCTCTTCTGTTTCAATCTCTCCTCTGCCTTCGTGATCTGTCTGTCCTATAAATATGTAGTCCGTTAACCTTGGTTCCAATTTATTAAAGGACGCCCCCACAATCTCCAACTATAACCCCTCGTTTCGTGGGGTTGCTTCGAACCTAACTCGCACCTAGTCCGTATTCTTCTTTCCTCATTCGACACCTTGCGCTGCATGCTTATATGATCATGGCTGCTCCTGCGGATAAGACATTGAGAAATCTCAATGGACAGTGGACAGTGGTACGTTCCTGAACGTGTTTTTTTTTCCTTAATCACCCAAAAAAGAAGGGTGCACATCGACTCGTCCGACGTTTTCGCACCGTGGAGAACAGGTATTGCATCATCAACTGTTAGCCTGTTATACATGCGACATGATGCCTTCCACCTCTTCAATACCATCACCATATCATCCCCCTCGTACCTGAAAGACTGCCCATCGCGATCCAGACCTTGACCGAACTGCATCCGCTTCCAACTACGTGGATCAATCCGAATCTCAATCTCGGTGGCTGACCGCGTCGCCGCCTCCAACAGAATTATGAGCTCTCCGAGTCCACCGGTCCCGCCCTCGCGATCCAGGGCATCGGCTACGTGATCCGCACCGCCATCAGCTACGCCACCATCACCCTCACCGTCACCCAGTACGAGGCCGCGCCGAAGCCTCCCAACACGTCCACCGAAACATTCACCCACATTGACATCACTCAGTCGGCCTCGGGCCTGACCAGCACCCAGGAGAACCGCTGCGTGGACGACATGGTACGCGAGCACACAGACTGGCTGTTTGGAACGGTCCAGGGCCGAACGAAGTGGGTGTCGCTGGAGGATGTGGAGGATACGTACCTGAAGAATGGGTGGTTGGTCGAGGGCGACGGCAAGTTTCTCTGCAGTCATGTAGAGAACCAGGAGAGCGGGTGGACGGCCGACCAGGTATGGGGGTTTCAGAGCGTGAATGGGGAGAGGCACTATTGCCGAAACATTGTTGTTGCGAAGGGGAAGCAGCGGGCCGAGTTTCGCCTCGTTTACAACTATGATGATGTTTAGGATGGGGGGGTTCTAGAAGAGAAGGGGTATGACGGATGTCGTTAATGTGGCGACTTTGCTCCTCTTGTCTGAGTACATGAAACGTTTGGAATTTGGATTCTTTTTATTGATCATGGCACCATCATAGGTGCGATTCAAATGGATAACCGCTATACTAAACTAGATATCCTTGATACTGGTGGTCTTCTCATGAAGCTCCGGCTGTGGAACAAGCCGTGCCCGAAGTGTTGGTTTGTCCTCATGAGCACGAAAGGCTTCTTCCGTGTGTTCAAAGCACGTACAAGCCTGGGTAGGCCATCAATACCGCAATGCTACGAAGAAGTGCATCGCATCTACTCCTTCCGTGATGCCATCTTGCTTTTCCACAACCACATCCCCTCGTACGTCTGCACACACCAAAAAAAACGCATATATTCCCGAGACCCCTCCCCCTACGCACGTCCATCCTACCCCCGTATTTCGGATCCCTTCAATCCAACCCCTCAAGCAGGCCGACGCCTCACAAACTCCTCCAGATCTTGCACCGTCGCCACCCCCAGCACAAACCTCCGGTTCTCATCCGTAATCACCGCAAACTCCTCCTTCCAGACCCCCTCCGATACGCCGCCCCGAAAGAAAGCCTCCAGCTGTTCTAGCGTCGTATCCATGGTAATGACCTGGTATGTACGGCCCCTTCGCTGGAAGCGCGTCATGACGGAGGAGAGAGTATCGGAGGGTTGAATGGCCCCGCTGTCGAGTTGGGCCTGGAGGCGAGGGATGGAGATGTAGCCGAGGAGGGAGCGGGTTTTGGAGTCGATGATTGTGAGGTGTGTGTAGTCGCGTTCGAAGGCGGAGAGGAGGGCTAGGGAGACGGGGTCGGAGGGGTTGAGGGAGAGGGCGGAGGGGGGGTCGAGGTCTTCGACGGTGGCCTGGGGAAGGAAGGGGGGGGGGATGTTAGTTATTAGACGGGAGTGAGGTTTATGATTGTCTGATTGTCTGATTGTCTGGTAGGAGTGTGGGTTGCGTAGAGACGAGGGAGGGAGGGGCTGGAGAAGGGGAGGGGGGAGTGATGTTGAGGACAAGATGTTGACGTACTCCGCGATACCTTGAGGACCAGTTTGTTTGGAGGGATGGAGAGGTGTGGTTGGCCATGGGCGCGGTTGCGACTTGAGCGGCCATGACGTTTGGTTTGTTGTTTCTTGGAAGCGAGTGAGGGAGTATGAGGGCGCTTGGATTGGATGGAGGGAGAGTCAAGATGTCTGTTTAGTTCCCGCGCTGTTGAGTTGAGGCATCTAGTTTGACTGACGGGGGCAGACGGCCCGTAGATGAATTTGTCGGGTTCGGGGAAGTCGTGGAGTCGTTAACGCATGACAAAAGCGGGGGGTACTCGGCGGGGGTTTCAACTTTCCGGTCCTTCTATGGAGAACTCAGAACATCGAGTCTCAACTCTGTACCGAAGAGTAGTTTCTTCATCAATCGATACACGCGCAGTTCAGCTCGTTGAGGATACAGATGTCGAGTTGCTGTGACTGTCACTGACTTACACATGCCATGAGGGGGCGTTCAAACTTCAAAGTACATACATGTTCAAGCATGAACTGGAGTAGCCGCCCTCTGCCTGGCTTGGGACAAGATGACGAAAGCGGATGGCCCGCGCGTGTCTGCATGTCAAGACTTGGTAAGGCAGAAGCAAGGACAACGAAGAGCGGGCGTCTCCAATCATGGCCAAGCCTTGCGCTCGTATCACCAGTGACACACGGCGGATGATGTCACTGCTGCAGCTCGAGCTGACATACTGACATTGCTGACATGCCAATTCCGGTGCCGTCTGCTTATCAGTTACAAACTCCAATTTGGTCGTACCTGCTTCTTGTCTCGTCAATCTATCTTCTCGGATCTGCCAGCGCACCCTACAGAAAAGCCAAACGTTGATGTCCATCTGTCTGGCTCCCCATCACCATGTCGCCCCTCTTTCCACGCCTGGAGACCCTTCAGGGCTCAATTTACTCGCCTCTGGAAAGCAAGGCTCCCAAGACTACGCCATGGCAAGCTCGAACTGAGTTCTATGGCGCCTACTCGATGGTAGAGGATGCAGAAAGCAAGGCAAAGAAGCTCGGCGCTGAAGCCAGTAAAAAGCTGGACAAAGCAAGCTCTGCCACTCAAGCCAAAGCGGGACACATTGAGCTGTATTCTGGGAAATATTATGCTGCTTGTACATTTGGCGGACTACTTGCCTGCGTAGGTGCTTTCCTTTCTTGTAAACGGACTCTTCCCCCCAAAAAATCTGAGTGGCATCCCTGGCGTTCCATTTACTTAACCTCGCATCATACTAGGGCCTCACCCACACATTCGTGACTCCCCTCGATCTGGTCAAGACTCGTCGCCAGGTGGACTCGAAGCTGTACCAGGGAAACTTCCAGGCATGGGGCAAAATCTTCCGAGCCGAAGGGTTCCGTGGCATCATGACAGGATGGAGCCCTACCTTCTTTGGGTACAGCGCCCAGGGCGCATTCAAGTACGGATGGTACGAGTACTTCAAGAAGACGTACAGCGATATGGCCGGCCCAGAAGCCGCGCAGAAGTACAAGACGGGTCTCTATCTCGCTGCCTCCGCGTCGGCTGAATTCCTGGCAGATCTTGCTTTGTGCCCGTTTGAAGCCGTCAAGGTGCGGATGCAGGGCACTATTCCTAACCCTTATACAGGCACCATGAATGGAATCAGCGCTGTGACTGGAAAGGAAGGGTTCGCGGGTCTGTACAAGGGACTGTATCCTCTATGGGGTCGGCAAATTCCTTATACGATGATGAAGTTTGCGTCGTTTGAAACGATTGTGGAAATCATCTATGATCGACTTCCGGGCCAAAAGAGTGATTATAGCAAAGCTTCTCAGACGGGGGTGTCCTTTGTGGGCGGGTACCTGGCTGGGATCTTGTGCGCGATTGTGTCGCATCCTGCCGATGTCATGGTCAGCAAGCTTAACACAAGCCGAGCTTCTGGGGAGGCGTTCGGGTCTGCTGTAGGTCGCATCTACAAGAATATTGGATTTGGGGGGCTGTGGAATGGTCTGCCAGTGCGGATCGTCATGATTGGTACTCTGACCGGCCTGCAGTGGATGATCTATGTAAGTCTGGGTGACGGAATCCATGTCGTGGAATTCTGCATGCTGATCTGCTTCTTAGGACTATTTCAAGATTTTCATGGGTCTTCCGACAACTGGGGGGGCACCTCCGACGGAGAGGAAATAGATGGCTTGTGTTAGTGACGGCATATCGTGGCGGCAGATTGATGTTTTCTACGTAGGGTCCGATTCTGTATTGAAAATGCTGTGAACCAATTCCGATCATGGTCCTTGATCTCTGCCTTTTTTTTAATTAGACCATGGTGACACGCTGCCGTTGAGGTTATGCACCCGAGATGCCGTTTGAATACCTATACGACTGTAGGCATGTGCCATGGGGACGGAAATGGACGGAAAGACGCATGATCTCATCGCATGTACATTTTTGGCAGAATTTCCTATATAATTCACCCCCGGATCCCGCAAAGAGTGTACTCCATATTGCCCCGAGTGCCAACGTGTCTCGCAATTGCCCACCTCATCGCGGCCAAATTGGATGAACAATACAGGCTTTACTAGTCCAGATTCACTTCTCCGTAGAGACAAAATAAAAGGCCATCTGTAGTAGTAAGTCATTGGATGCAACTAGACCAGACTGGTCCCAGTATATAAGCCCCCTTCTTTTCTGGTCATATGGTCGGTGGATGCACGATCAAGGACAAATATCTCCTACCCTTACCCTTGGCCCTGGCCGGGGCTTGTCCTACGAGCAAAGACGGGACCAACAGGACAGTGGCCCGGGACTTCTGTTGCTGCTGACCACAGCGACTACAGTGCTACAGCTACAGTGACCACAATGATGGGCGGTGACAGGTTTTCGGGTTCCGGACTTCCTAATGCGTTGGGGATGCGCCAAGTGCGGTTCTACGGGGCTTCTTGGCGTTGGCGCGACGGGTGGTGCGAGGGCGGGTATGATGTAATCAGATGGGCGATGAGATCTTTTTTTCGTCGTGTTGGTCAGTAGAGGACAGGTTAGACGGAATGCAGATGAAAAGCGCTGGCGTGTCCAAGTTTAAGTTTACTCACTCACTCACTCAGCCATCTTGGATTCGTGAGTCGTGACAGTCAATTCAAAATTCATATCCTTGCCCCATCATCCATCATGGGCCATTGGCAATTGCCCCGCGTTCCCCTACATACATGTATGTACCTATGTACCTATTATGTACATACGTAGGTACTCCGTAGATCCCCGCGCTTCAAAGCCCCCTGACCTGGTTCCCCATCGCCCAACCCAGCGATCCCCACGTTTGGCGCCACACCATCTCTCCGCTTCGGTCAATCTCGCCGCTCGACGCCTCGGCCGACTGCGCAACCAACCTCTCCTCTTCGCTACCAGTACTGTCCACCACAATTCGCTCGCTTACCCTGCTCGCTGCTCGCCTCGACGCTTCTCCTCGACGCTGCTCCCCAACTGTGAATTGCTCACAGAATTCTCCCCAAACTCTTCCATGCGAACAATAACTTGCCTTCCCTGCCATCGACCTTCTCCTGTGGGCAACCGTCGTGGGTGCTGCGCAGCCGGGGCTCGCAATTCCATCCACCAGCTGGTCCGAAGCGGTCCTCGGTGCCTGGCAGCTGAGCGCGACAACGACGAACACGACGGCCACAACGGCCACAACGGCCTCGTCGGCCACCAAGACGTGCCGAATTTGGCGGTCCTGTGTGGGATCATCAAGGCAGCATGGCTGGGTTCCTCACCAAGATCAAGAGCGCCAGCTCTGTATGTCACTCCTCCTGCGAGCAAGTAACTGTCGCACATACAAAACTGCTCGAACCGGCTGTCGTCTCATATTTTGCTTGTCATCCCTTGGCAATAACTACCAGCCAAGCCATCCATTATCAAGACCCCACTGCTGATACTGCCTCTGCATAGACATTGCCGAACCAAACGTCAAAAGATGCACAAGCGAAGAAAAAAGATGAGCCCGTCTTCGAAATCACTCCCCTGGAAAAGATGCTGCAGAATGCAGGGCCTTTACCGGAGGACGGCAGTGACAGATACTATGGGTTCGAGAACGTAAGTCTTTACTCTGCAGTATGCGTGTTGTCACCATTGCGCCATTGACCAAGCTCTGCTCGATCAATGCGCCGATGCACTCTTCAACGAGCGCACAAAACAGAGTTCAAGTTTGCTAACTGTTTCTTTTGTAGTTTGGCAACACCTGGTATGACTTTCTGTCCCCTTTCGCACGCCCTGTCGTGTCTTACCGAGCTGACCTGCTCCCCATCACAGTTACTGCAACTCCATCGTGCAAGCCCTGTTCCATTCCGACCTATTCCGACAAAGCGTCATCAATTATCCCTATTTCCCGCCCCTCGATGACCCGAATGCCCCGAATGGCAGCTGTCCTGGCCCGAAGGTCACGGTAACGTTTCGAGACCTCGCCGGTCCAGATGCGACAACGCCGATTGAGAAGAAGAAAAACGGAAGCGCGTCGCAGTCGCTCAAACAGCGACAGAGTATGGGTTCCGGCCAGCTTACAGCCGCTCAAGCCGTCAAGCCCGAGGACAAGCCTGATACGCCCGAGTACAAGAAAAAGCAAGCCATGCAAAAAGGCCCTATATTGGAGCTCTCGCGCGATGACTCTCTCCCATATGGCATGGAAGAGTGCACCTTTACTGGTCTGAAAGACATATTCGTTGCGCTGCAGGATACTACCGCGCGGACCGGAATTCTGAGTCCGCAACGGTTTCTCGAAGTCTTCAAACGCGACAATGAGATGTTTCGCAATTCAATGCATCAAGACGCACATGAGTTCTATGGTCTCGTTCTCAACGATGTCATTACAAATGTGGAACAGAGTGCGCGCAGCAGTAGGACACTCGAGGGCCGAAAGGAGCAGGATAACCTTGAGCAGTCAGTGAGGAATGTCGTTGGATCTGCCCTCTCGAACCATGCGACCAGTGGCTATCAATCGCCGGGAACCGGCTGGGTCCACGACATTTTTGAAGGCGTCTTGACTTCAGAGACGAGATGTCTTACTTGTGAGACTGCGTCGCAACGCGACGAAACATTTCTGGACCTCTCCATTGACCTCGAGCAGCATGCTTCCGTCACGTCCTGCTTGCGCAAATTCTCCGCCGAGGAGATGCTTTGCGAGCGGAACAAGTTCCACTGCGACCATTGCGGTGGCTTGCAGGAGGCGGAGAAGCGCATGAAGGTGAAGCGGTTACCCAAGATTCTGACATTGCATCTAAAGCGATTCAAGTATACCGAGGATTATAGCCGCCTCCAGAAGCTATTTCATCGCGTGGTGTATCCGTATCACCTCCGCATGTTCAACACGACAGACGATGCTGCCGATCCTGATCGCCTGTACGAACTATACGCCGTGGTGGTGCACATTGGAGGCAACGCGTACCACGGCCACTACGTATCCATAATCAAAACCCCGGACAGAGGATGGCTACTATTCGATGACGAAATGGTCGAGCCAGTCGACAAACATTTCGTGCGCAATTTCTTTGGGGAGAAGCCTGGCATGGCTACCGCCTACGTCCTCTTCTACCAGGAGACTACGTTTGAAAAAGTCCGCAAGGAGCAAGAGAAGGAAGGCGTGGAAGAAGTCAAGCTGGCAACGCAGGCCGCCAACGTCGCCCACGAGGACAGCGACAAGGTGGGGGATTCGGCGCCACTAAAGCGCCAAACAACACATCCCATTCCTCCCATACCAGAAAGCGAATCCCTCTCCAGTCTCGCCCATGTACAAACTGCTCCCGGAATGCTGACCCGAACGAACACTCAGACCGAGAATCTTCCTGGTCTTCAACTCCTCGCAGCAGCAGCAGCATCAGCCACATCAACTACCACCAGTCCCGGGAAACCGCCACCAGCAGCCAAGCAAAACGGCCACACACTCAGCAAAGAAGACAAGAAGCGCGAAAAGAAAGAGCGCGACATCGCCGACAAACTCGCCAAACAAGTCGAAAAAGAAAAATCCAAACAAGCAAAAGCAGTCGCCAAAGAAGAAGCGAAATCCAAAGACCGACAATCCAAAGAAGACGACAAGCGCCGCCGCGAAGAAACATTGCAGAGATTACACATGCGGCACGAGGAACAAGATGAGCTGCAAAAGGCCCTCGATGCAAGTAAAAGAAGCGCAGCCCAGGAAGATGAGGCGCGGAAGATGCAGCATGATGATAGTACTGCTGCTGCTGCCGCTGCTGCTGCTGATATACCAGGATCGCCGGGCTCATCTGGGATAACTACATTCAGTGCGCTGCCGTTTTTTGAAAGATCCAAGAGGGGGGGTAGACTTATGGCCCGGAAGAGCTTTAGTTTTTTTGGGCATCATAGGGAGAAGAGCGGTGGTGGTGATGGTGAGGGGAGTGTGCCGCCTGTTCCTCCGATTGTGATTCCGGTTGCGGGGGAGGGAGAGAGGGAGAGGCTGAGGGAGGGAGAGGAGCAGGGGGGAGGGGGGGAGAGGGTTGATACACCGAGTACGCCGGGGGAGAAGATTAAGGGGCGGTTGGGGCTTGGGCTTGGGAGGAAGAAGAGTGGTGGGAATTTACTTTCGTGATACAACATATGTGGGTGTGAGAAGGAAGGGGGAAGATGAGGCGAAGAGGAAGAAGGGGGGGCGTTGGGAGTTGGGAGTTGGGACGACGGTGGGATATTTACGGGTGGTGCGCATTAATATCTAGCGCGACAGGACCAGCCGTGGAAAGCGTCCTCTGATTTGCTTTTTTTGTCTTTTTACGGATGTCTTTCTCCATCTGGCGTTTATTAGCCTGTCTGAGTATTCTTGATATATCCTTGTTTCGGGGAAAAAGCAAAGAGGACTTGAACCTAGGTAGGTAGGCTCGGAGAGATGGAGCTTGCTGGGCTCGTGTAGATAGACACGCAGGTGGTTTCTAGGCTGGGGATAGGAAGAGAGGAAATATAACGTGAGATTACGATATACGATAGCAGGCCGCGAAAGAAAGGTTGTAGTTAGAGTTTTCTGAGCTTTATGTCCACCCCGTCCTTCATCATCCCCCATCTACACATGTACCTAGGTGGTGTCATTCTCAAGTACAGTCACAGCTCTGCGGGTCTGGCGTGTATTCTTGACACAGGAGACAAGACTGAGATGCATGCACGAGAGCCATAGGGCACAGCTGTACGGACAGAGCGTTGAGAATGCTCGAGTCGATAGTAGATATCTCCGTCATGGCTCTACATAGTACATGTAATGCTTCATCCGCTTGGTATCTCAAGCCTGTGCCCGTGCCACGTTGGTATTTATGCCCAGCAAGGCGCAACGCTCGCTCGAGAAGTACCTCCTTCACTTCACATGCATGCGTCCAAAGCCAACACAGCCCCCCGTCTCAAATAGTCAGAGAGTCGTAAAAGAAAATAAAGAGGAGGCACTCAAGCCTCCATGGCAAGATAAAGCAGAAAACGCCAGTTTGCTTCATATCGTTAAAAACGCCCGTATGTCCTGTCCCGTCGCATCGCCTCGCAATGGTTCCCAAAAAAAAAATCCCCCCCCCCCCGCCCCGGCTAAGTCCTCTTTTCTTTTCAAGCCAGCCTTGTCTCGTATCTTCCATGCCACCCCATGCTATTTCATCAACTTCATCCCAATATCAACTCGTAGAGGATGACGACCGAATTGACGAATATTAAGGGCACTTGTAACACAAACAAACAGTCAGTCTTCTCTTGTTCGCTCCATCTATATTTCCGCGCACGGATCTCGTTCCTCTTCCAACTTTTTCCAATACGGCATGAGAGGGGAGAAAAATGGGGAAAGAAAGTCAAAGGAGGAGTTGCGCGGGTCGTTGACGAGAACGTACTTCGCATAATGGTGCGGATACTCGCGATGAGGTGGATTGTTTTGGCTTTGATGCCTGCGTCGGATGAGGCCCCGAAGGCGGGGTCGTGAGATGCGGGTGAGAGATTTACTGTTTTTTTTTTTTTTTTTTTTATGAAACCGTTAGTAGCTGCGCCCTTTCTATTTTCATATCTTCATATCTTCTGCGAAACGGCTGTCTTCTTGGACAAGGAGAGCTTCCATGGCTTCGGGGTATGGTTTGGCAGGTCGGATGTAACGTACTGCGCGCGAGAAATCGGTCTTCGCTTAATATGGCGACGGCGTTAATGAGGAGGACTGTGATGTAGAGGAATGAGCCGAAGAACAACATCGTGGCGCGCAGTTAGGCGGTTGGTTTGGAAGGGAGTTGCGGGAGCTTGTGGATGATATGTCGTGGATTTGGAGCCTGGAGGTGAGCTGTCGCTCTGGCGGGGGATGGTTGCGCCGCTCCGGGAACGAGTGGTGGAGGGGGTGTGAACTTTGAAGGAGTGATTGAATTGGTCCATGGACGTGTGTACCTGTAATGTATACACCTGGTACCCCTGTTGATGAGTACGAAGTCACCCCGGATTCTTATAACTCAACCACATTTGCTTAATTTCAGTCATTTCAGTCACAGCGTCTTCTGGAGGGCTCGTTTATACTCCTCAACGGCAGCGATGTGACCAGAGAAACCACTCATATCCATTTTAGCCCTCTCGCCTCGCCCACGACCGTTGCATAGCCTATTTACTTTGTCGCGGCCAGCAGCCCGGCGCAGATGCCACCATGACATTCATCGGTTCGTACTTCTCATGCCGCAGCACTAAGCAAACAACTCCCGCATGAAACTTCC
Source organism: Claviceps arundinis (assembly GCA_018360175.1). Taxonomy (NCBI): domain Eukaryota; kingdom Fungi; phylum Ascomycota; class Sordariomycetes; order Hypocreales; family Clavicipitaceae; genus Claviceps; species Claviceps arundinis. The sequence goes on from SRPS01000101.1 coordinate 13,190, forward strand.
TCTCTCTCGAATTCTCACCCCCTACAAAGTCAAGCACAAACGTTAACTAGATTCTCTTTGAAATGTTGATTCGTATACAAAGACCGCCTTCTCACATCAACTTTATACCTCCTACCCCTTCTACATATCCTCCTCTCACCATACACCAAGGTCGAGGAGTCCTTCAACCTCCAAGCCACACATGACATCCTCACCTACGGTACGCCCACGTCGTCCATCCACGAGCGCTTCCTGCAGACCTATGACCACTTTAGCTTCCCCGGCGTTGTGCCGCGCACATTCATCGGCGCGGTTCTGCTAGCCGGTGTATCGCAGCCCATTGTTGCGCTGCTGGGCTTTTCGCACGCACAGCTCATTGTCCGGGCTGTCCTGGCTGTCTTCAACGCCTCGTGTCTGGTCGCGTTCAAGGAAGCGGTGCGGAGGGCGTTTGGCCGTCCGGCAGCCCGGTGGTGGACTGTCTTGCTGGTGAGCCAGTTCCATGTGGTGTATTATCTGGGAAGGACGCTGCCAAACATGTTTGCCTTTGGGCTGAGTACGTTGATGACCTCCTCCTCCTCCTCCTCCTCCTCTGCATGTTTTATGAAGAATGAATCATCAGAAACTGACCTTGCACCGACGCTCAGCCACCGTTTCCCTAGCCCTCCTGCTTCCCCAGCAAACTCCCCAGCCATCGCCGTCTTCATCATCAAACAAGACTGCCGTGGCCCGCCGGCAGAAGCAGGCTCTTATGATCCTCACCTTCTCAGGGGTCGTGTTCCGTGCCGAGCTTGCCATTCTTCTCGCCACCACGTCTTTTTACCTGCTCTTGACGCGACAGCTCTCCCTGCGAGACCTCGCCGTTTACGGCCTCGTCTCCCTTGCCGGCTCTCTCGCCATCTCAGTCCCCATAGATTCCTACTTTTGGCAGCAGCCTCTCTGGCCCGAGCTATGGGGCTTCTACTTCAACGCTGTTCGCGGCCAGTCGTCCAGCTGGGGCACATCCCCTTGGCACTACTACCTCACGTCCGCTATACCGCGCCTCCTCCTCAACCCACTTGCCCTGCCTCTCGTCGCCATATCGCTCCTACACCCATCTCTAGCGTCCCGGACGAGGCCTTTCCTGGCCCCTTGTCTGGGCTACATCGCCATCTACTCCCTGCAGCCTCACAAAGAAACACGCTTTGTCTTCTACACTATCCCGTCGCTCACTCTCGCGGCTGCCCTCGCAGCGAGCTGGATCTCCAACCGCGTTGCCAAATCGCCATTGCACACGCTCCTTTCCGCGGCGATGCTGCTCTCCGTACTGGCGACTTTTGTTGCCAGCACAGCTATGCTTCTCCTCTCGTCGCTGAATTATCCTGGCGGAGAAGCGCTCGCCCAGCTGTATATGCATGTGGGGAATTATACCGCTCGGCCTGTTACCGCTCATGCTGACGTCCTGACTTGCATGACAGGCCTGACACGCTTTAACCAGAACAAGCAAGGTCTTCCGCTTGCGCTCATGGACTTTTCTCCCAGTGAGAAGGAGGATGCCGTGGCGCTCAAGGCTCCTGTGTATCTGTTTGACAAGACGGAGCACAGCGAACAGCTGGGCTTGCCTGTATTTTGGCAGAAATTCGACTATGCCTTGCTGGAGGATCCAGCGCTGGCGATCGGCGAGTGGGCGGTCGTGGGGGCAGTACATGGGTACAGCGGCGTTGAGATGCTGCGTCCTGGGCAGCCTGATCCGGATAGGAGTAGAGAGAATAAAGCTCTTGGGCTGGGCGCTTGGATTGCGGTGTTGAGAGAGCGTGTGAGGCGGTATACGGGAGGCTGGTGGGTTGGGCCGAGGATGGCACCTCGCGTGTATGTCATGGAGCGGAGGAGCCTTGTCTGAAAAAAGGATGGCGGATAGTCGCTCATCTTATCTTTCCATGTGCTGGTATTTCGGGAGTCTTTATTAAGCTTGCGGGCCGTGTTAATGGTTTCACGACTGCCCTCGCATTTCTTTATCTCTGCGTTTCTTCCGCCCTGATCCCGGAGTGTGATCTAAGCACAACTCGAGTCTTATTGGTGTAGAAGACAAAGGCCAAATATGAAAGAAAAGTTGGACTCAAACGTATCACATCATACATGCCTGAGTCCTGCAAGCTGGTAATGTGGGAGGTATTCGTATTCTTTCGTTCAAATCGAGACCCGAATTGAACGGGCATGCATTTTCTGCGTGGTCGTGCTATCGGAGAACCATACTAGTAACACTACACTACACTACACGCACACGCACACGCCGGGCGAAGAGTACCGAAATGATAGCAAATAATAATAACCAAATTGTAAAGTAGAAGGACTAGAGTTAAAGACCCAAACGCCGGTTGTCATGGTCGCCAGCCCATCATGTACCCATCCCAAACCCCAAACAAAGCCGCTCCAAAAAAGCACCACCCTCTCTCTCCCAAAACAGTCATGTATGCCCCAAAAGATGCAGCCCAAGCCCAATCAGTTTCAATTTCCCAATCCCTTTAGAAGTCCCTCTTCTTTGCGATGCTCCATTGATCAAAAAACAAAGATGTACAACCAGTAGACCATCCCCAGCGCCATGCATGATCCATGCTTTGCATCGTGTTGCCGTTGTTGTTATTGTCGTGACTCGTCAGGTTGGCAGAACGAAGAGAGGAAGAGAACAATTAAACCTGACTAGACAACAACAAACACAAACTCCCTCCTTTTTTGGGGTCCCCGATATCCCAACGTTGAATTCAAATACTGCTTTGGTCGCTTTCTGAAAGCTCGCCATATTTTTCCTTGTATCGCGCGAGCTCTTGTTGCTGATTGGCAAAGTAATTCAAGATCAAGGACATGGGTCCGCGCAGCTCGTCTAGCTCGTGAAGTGCTCCGCTTCCACGGGCGAGATGACGCATTGACAAGATTGAAGAACAAGCCTGCATATGTTAGTGAGCCCTCGAGTATATTCATCAATGTATAGACAGCATTCTGTGTGACACTCACCTCAATTCTGATGACCTGGTGCTCCATGAACTTGATCAGAAACCGCTCTGTGACTTCTCCTCCCCTAAATTTCATGCGTTCAAGGATCTCTGGTTCTGGAGTCTCAAGACCTGGGTTTCTTACGCTTTCGAGTGTGCTGCAGAGCATTTCGAGGCGCAGGCTGACTCTCCAGAGTGCCCATATGCTTTCGGGGTCAAGAGAGAGTTCTCCTCCAGGAGCCAAGATTGTTGGCTTTTCAGGACCCTCGTCTCGACGCTCTTGGTGCTGGTGCTGGTCAATCCGCCCAGCCAAAGCGTGGGGGTACAGTGAGTAGACAACCTCGGGATTTTCGAGTCCTTTGAGCTTCTTCTCTCCCATTTCCTTCACCTCGAAACCTTGAGAGGTAAGAGACCGTAGATCTTTGCGAATCGTAGTCGCAAACGTATCATCGTCAAAAGCATCTTCCGACCCGGCCGAAATCATTCGTTCCGTCTCTTGGTAGGTCTCGAGGCATCTCTGAATCTCGGAAATAAAGTCGGATGAGACCGTTATTTGACCGCCATCAGCCACAGCTGAGATTCGTGAAGCTTTGTTCACCATTGGCCCAAAGTAATCCATGCGCCGCGTGACAGGATCAGTCTCACACACACAGTTTCCAAAATGAATGCCCATCCTCACCGACAGCCCCTTGAACACCAAGGCACCGTCCTTTTCATAAATGGGTTGGCAGGAAGATGAGTTCAGGACTTCAGAAGGCCAGTTTACTTCGAGCAGCTCCATCTGTACCGCGAAGCACCAAAGCAGAGCCGATGTGGCAGTGGGAAATGACACCATGAAAGCATCACCTTCAGTCTTGACCTCATATCCACCAATCCGTCGAAGCTGCCGCCGCATGACCTCGTTGTGAAGCTTGATGGCGGATCTCATGGCATTGGGATACATTTCCCACAGGGTCGTGGAATTCTTGATGTCCGTGAACACGATGGAAACATTGCCGGTCGGGGCAGGAATTTCAGCCTCTAGTCGGTTGAGCGACGAATCCAGCACGTCTCCCTTTGCTTTTCTTCCTCTCCTCGTGAACAAGACCTGAGTGTCGTCTGGTATGCCAGAAGGATACAAAGACATGCTCGTACCGCGATGCAGTCGAGATCGCTCCACTCGTCGTTTGAGATCTGCTACGCTAATCATCATGACCATGATCTTGCCCGACGCGCCGTATGCCATGGCGAGGTCGCGAAGCTTCTGCGCGGCTCTCATGAGATCCTGACGCTCCGATCTGGCAATGTCAGTGATGAGCCCAGGGGACAGGTATTCCCAAAGCTCGCTTGTGCCCAGTAAAATGATTTCGTCCTGCTCTCTGATGGTCATGTTGCTGACATGCGGCGCGGCGAGAACAGCTGGCATGAGGTCGACGTAGCCAAATGCACGAGAAACTTGTAGCAAATCGTTGAGTCTGCCGTTACGTGATACCCAACCTCCAGCTTCCCTGATTCTTGATCGCTCCGAGGGCTCGGCTGGGTCATGCTTTCTGGTCAAAATCTCGTGTTTGCCATCGGTTTTAATGACCATGGCCTGCGCGTCGCCGACGTTGGCGACGTACAATTCCGTGCCCTGGAGGTAGACGACCGTAGCAACGCCACCAGAGTTCAAATCCTCCTTACTAAGGACGACCGGCTGCGCCGAGCCCCTATGAGACGCCTTAGGTCTCTCCTCAGTATGCTGCACCGCAATGGTGACGAGGTCCTTGTTCAGGGCGAGAAACGCTCGTCGAAGCGCGTCAACTGGGCCATCGTCTGGCCGATTCTTGAGCGCCTTGAGTTCCATCGCAAAGATGTGGCCAAAATTCTCGTGGAGGTATTTGGCAATCTTGGAACCGCCACTCGACAGAGCCTGTCCATCAAACAGGCCGAGAAGCATCTCTGTCTCGGAGGAGTTGAACCTCGGCACGACAAGATCAACCGTAGACAGGTGCTCATTCCTCCCAAGCGTATCAGCCATGCCATAGGGAAGATGGCCTGCCAGAGAGCCTGATGTTCGCACCCGTCGGTCCTCGCTTTGGTCCGGAATGCTTGGTTGCGTCAGCGTGACATCCATGAGACCCAAGATTCTCAAATTCAACAATCTGCTGAAATCCGTGTATTGCTCTCGATTGGCTGTCCCGGGGCCGTCTGGTCCAGTCCACGCCGTCTGTTTAATTTCCAGTCGCTTGTTACCGGACAAGTTGAGATAGCGCAAGTTGGGATTGAGGTTCCAGTTCCAGTCATATGGAACATTGGAAATGTTGTATTTGAGATAGTTGTTCCCGCAGTCCAAGACGGCGAGCTTCTTGGCTCTCGAGATGTCGGCCGGCAGGTTCGTGAACTTGTTGCCATTGATATATAGCGTCTGCAAGAGACTGGACTCTTCCAAGTCGTCCACCGGAAGCGACGTGAGACCGTTACCTGATAGGTACAGCTCTACCAGTTGGGGCCAGCCCTTGATCGATCTCTGGGGCATGTCACTGATTTCATCATTGTACGAAAGATTGAGCACGCGAAGCTCCGATAGGAGAGTTATCTGGTCAAAAACATCGTCATCCAGTCGATTGTCAGCAAGAGACAAGTTCCGCAACGATCCTGCAAAAGTATTGGTAAGCCTCGACGATAGTGTCGAGTCTTTCCTCGTCGCTGGGGGAGGCGTAGTGGAGTTGGTGGCTTGCGAGGCAGCCCGAGAAACGACAGACGTTTTTCGCCCGCCCTTTCCATACACCGACACAACCGAGTTCTTCCTATCTGCGCCGCCGAGCACTGGCGACGGGCCGACACTGAGCAGCGTACTCGACGCCTGGCTGGGTCTTCTGTCTTCGTCCAGTGTCTCCGAGCTCGGGGTCGATGATAATGCATTCGGAGGTAGCGGTTTGCCGTTCGGAACAGGGGGCGGACCTGGCGTCTCCTCTCCAGGAACTCGGGGTGGCCTTGACGCAGGTTTGGGAAATGTTTCAAGCACGTTGGAGGAGGCATTGAAGCTCTCGAGCTTATTCGCCCACCAAATCTCCATTGGCAGTTTTGAAATGTTATTGCCCCGTACGTCCAAGACTCGAAGTTCGGTAAGGCAGCCGATTTGGGAAGGAAGTTCGCCCACCGAGTTGTTGGCGATACTGAAATGCTCCAAGCGATTCAACGTTCCGATCTGCTGCGGCAAGGACACAAAGTAGTTCCTGTCCAGTACCAGAGTTTCTAGATTGACCATATTGGAAAATGCAGAGTCGATACTTGCAAGCTGTGCGTGCGACAGGTTCAGGGTTTTCAAGGTCGGGACCAACTCAACGATTTCAAATTTGTTCAGTGGATTCGAGTTCAGTTTCAGTTGCCTGATGACTTCGAATTTTCCTACAAAGGATGAAATGTGGTTATGCGCTGCATTCAGAATCTCCAGCTTGGGGAGCTCTGATATGATGTCGATACTCGTGATGGAGTTGTACTTGATGTCCAACTCACGTAGGCTCAGCAGCTGACGAAAACCCTCAGAAACTTCATCGACCAGCCTGTTGTTGGTAATAAGCAGCTTTTCAAGGTTTTTCAGATTCCCAATCTCGTCAGGAAGGCTTGCAATGGCGTTGAAGCTCAAGTCCAAGTCTACCAAGCTGTGTAACTGGCACAGAAATGGCGGAAACTTGTCTAGAAAATTCGACGAAATGTTCAAACTACGGAGTGCCTGATACGCTCCGAAATATGAGGGCAGGTGAGTCAGTCGATTGTTCGCAAGATTCATCTTGAGCAACCCGGTGAGTATATTCAGTTCAGCATGCTCCAACTGGTCGAGCCGATTGTTGGACACATCCAAGAACGTGAGTCGTCCAGCACGACCCAAGCTAAGTGGCAGTCTCCTCGCCTCATTATTGTTGTATTTGATGTCTCGGAGCTGTTTGCAAGACTGTATGAAGTCGCGAGGCACGTCGAGAGACAGGTTCCTCGATAAGTTCAGAGATATGATGTCAGCCGCTTTGGAGTAAAGAGAGATGGGAATCGTCACCAAGTTGCGACCGGAGAGGTCAACGTAGTTGAGCTTTTGCGAACGGGATATTCCCAGGTCCATAGTCTTGGCATGAAAATCGCTTTCCCGAGCAGACAAGAACATAAATCGACAGAGATAACCGTTGTCCTCTCGCCCCAACTCCTCGATTTTATCCTTGTCCTCGTAGCCAATCTGTTGAAGAAGCCTTTTCTGCATGAGAAGTGGTCGTTCTGATGGTCCGAGGACACGGATAAGATCGTGCTTCTTCATGATAATGTGATAATTCTCGAGGCCGTCAACCACATACGTCTTCTTAATAACCTGTGATATGACATCGGCGACGATGGAGTCTAGAGGCATCTGATGCGTCGAAAATGTGCCGTCGGATCGAAATATTCGAATGAAGTATGAAACTATCTTCTCGTCGGGTCGTGGAGGGCTCCCAATTTCATCAACATCTGGCACATCTTCGGAATTATCTTCGGTGTTCCTCCGCACAGCCCAACTATCGGGCGCGTCCCAGCGACCTTTCGGGCCTTCGATAGTCGATTCTCTCCGATCTACGTCAACGTTGTGGACAATGAAGCCTGAGTCTATGGGCGTGAGGGGCGGGGGTTTAGTCAGGATACCCTCCATATCGTTCAGATTGGTATCGAGGTGGTAAACATGTCCGGGATCCTTGTGCTCAGTCGGACCAATTGGTTCGTCGTTGTAGTCAAACGTCCTCTGACCACGATTCTTCTTGGAGAAGGGGAACTTGTTGTTGAATGTGGCAGCACGCTGCGTTTGACTTCTCGGATCGAAACTTTCGGCAGATTCGGGTGTACCTGGATGTTGACTTGGCAAGGGGTCCGATCGAGATATGTCTGCTCTGGAAGACTTCGTCTGCAACGAACGAGTCGACTGCGGCAAGTCTCGTAGCCTTCCAGATCCGTCATCTTTGTCCCTGTGCCGCCGCAGTCGGTCCAGGAGACCGCGCTTTCCATGATGGATGGGAGATGTCGCTCCATCGCCATGGTAGCCAGACCGAGAACCAGGGGGGCCGCTACTTGCGCTGGGTGTCGGACTTTGCGCTCGAGAACGTTGGTTAAGCATGCCCGCGGACGGGCCACGGTCCCTCGAAATTTGATGACTAATAAGAGAATCTTCTCTACTCGCAGTTGGTCTCAAAGACCTAGGATCATCGCTGCTCTTGTTATGCCGATGATGATGGTGTGGGTGGTGATGATGTGTTTGGTGATGATGTGCTTGGTGGTGGTGTGCTTGGTGATGGCCCTGCAAGTGTTGGTGCGGACCTGGACCAGATCGGGTAGATGCAGAAGACTTGGTCGGGTTTTGACCTGAGCCTTCTGTGACGTATCGTCCTCGATCAGGTCCAGCCAAACTGTTTCGAACAGGGGCTTCTCCGTATCGTGCGATGTCCTGCAATAGTAGAGGGACTAGTTAGTTGCCAGCAGGAGACATAGCCACGAGTGGTAAAAGAGGCAGTTAAGCTAGCGTATCAAGTGTCAAGGCGCAGCCGAAGTCATCGAGGGCGGAAGGCGAAGGAAAAGAGCTTTGGCGTTTTCTGTTTGGTCACCATAAATTGGGTGGCGACGGATGAATTGATCATGGACAGGGGCTAGCAAGACCAAGCTCGTAATAAGCTAGCTGCTCAGGAGCGGGGAACTTTTTTTTGGGCTTGGAAGGTGTCGGGGGTGGGAGATGAAGATCGTTTAAAGATGGGACCAGAGCACACAGATCAGAGGCAAGACGCATGAAAAATAGGGGACAGGGCTAACCGTGTTATCCTGGTAAAGAAATGGTACAACCTCGGGGTTTGGAACCGGCGTCCGAGGTCTTGAGGAAGCCGGTGATGGTTCCCTGTCAGTCGCATTGGAATGGTTGCGGTCGCGTTGGGTTGGGCGGCCATGGCTGTATGATCGTGAACGCTGATCCTTCCCGGGGATCGAAATAGGAAGGCTACTCTCGGAGCTATCCCGGCCAGGAAACTCTTCGCCAAAGAAGAATTGTAGCTTGCGAAAGCCACCACGATTGGCACTAGTTTTGGACCCTTGGCTACTTGCAGTTGTGACTATGCTGGCAACCGAGGGCCGCCTCCCATCGACATCGTAATAGAGAACGTCGCCATAGTCCGGGCATATGGAGCCAGAGCCAGAGCCTGAGCCAGTGCCCGGTCGTCCTGCAACAGAGGGAAGGCCAGGCGAGAATTGCGACGCCACGGATACACTGTCGCTCGAACCGTTATAGAAGCTCGTAGGCATGGCTCTGGGCGATGCGCCTGCAGGCGCACCCGAAGATATCCAAGGGGCAATATGAGCTCCTGGACCCTCGACGAGTTGGCTATTATGTGGTAGGGAAGCGAGTGGCTGGGAACGAGTCGAGTCCAGAACAGACAGGTCGCGGCGGTAGTTCGTAAGATCGCTCAATCGGCGATCTTTGCTGCCAAAGGCACCAAAGGCGGCGGACGGCGGTGATAATGGACCTCGAGTGGCCGTGGTGGATGTGGGTGACACTTGGCCATCGTCCCTAGACAATCTGGAAATGGCTCGTTAGTCAAGCAAGAATTATGATAGAACAGATGAGTAATGGATATAGACACGAAGCGTCCTGACAAGACTTTCGTAGTTTGGAAGCAGGGTATTAACAGATGCGCAGCTTCAACCAGAGAGGCACATGTTGGGTGCAAAGAAAGGTTGGCCACCCACCTTCGGCGATGGTCCGCATCGTCTGTAGCGATGTTCATATTGGAGCCACTTCGCGCACTGATGAATGGCAAAGGTATCGAAGGTCTTACGGTTGCCGACGATCGAGTGCTACTGGTGCTGTTGCTCGCGGTCGTGATGGAACTGATGCGGGAGGCAGCCTCATTCTCCGTCACAGTCTCCCGGCACTGACTGCGAAGCCGGTGGCCATGTCCTTCCAAGGGAATGCCCTGATTGAGATGCATTCATGTCCTAATGAAGGACTGGCGACAAGAGCTGTAGCTTCTTCTCCCGGGAACGCAGCCCAGGTGACGATTTGTCAGGTACTTCGGGCGCCAGGGCGGATCCAGCTTGCAACTGGGTTTCGCTTCCTGGGGGGTTGGGGCAGGATGCGCAAATATGAGTTCAAGGAAGATTCAAAGTATAGCTGCCAGTTGAGGAGGCCGTTTTCAAGGTGCGATATAAGAATGTGCCGGGGTAGTCGATACTTGAAGCATCAAATTGAAGCAAGAGAGCTGACGAGAAGTGGGCGGAGATGGAAGCGAGGCTGTGGACTGGCGGGTGGCGGGTGGTGGATGCGCGCGCTGCAAGTGGAAATCTTATCACGCCTGGCGCCAAGACGTGGTTCAAGGTTGACTTTGTGCAGTAGTGATGTACAAAGTCATATGTACGGAGCATGTACGAAGTATGTATGTACCTACCTACTTGCAAATAAATGCATTTATACCGCTTTGAGGAGACAGGCATGCTCTGTTCGTCACATGCAAAGCACAGAGAGCACCGATCTCATTATCGATTGATTAGATTAGCTGGCAGCATTCTTTCAACCGATCTGATTTCCATCACCACTCTGTCGGCCTTTGCAATATGATGTGTCTCTCGTTTCATCTCCATTGTCGTCACACACGCCCGAAGTAATGCCTAGTCCAACAGACAAAGAATGCGCGGATGCACAGATAAAAAAGGTCCGGTTGCATCTGACTTGTTCCCGCAAATGAGAATACGGGTGCTTCTTATTACTGGACTTTCTTTGTTTCCTTTCTTGGGGGGGTGTTTTAGCCTCGACGCAGAGCATTCCCGGCAACCATGGGCAATCAGTTCTCATCTCCTGTTTCCGTTCAGTCCTGGCTGTAGGTATTCAGGAGGAACGAACGTGAATGGTGGGAACTTGGAAGGGCTCCCGCTCCCGGGAAGGCACAAGCCTCTTTTTCTGGATGCGGTAGGTACCTAATGTAGCCCATGTTTGTTGGAGAGTAGTCTCGCATTGCTCCAGCCTTCCGCCTACCCGCGCGGCAATTTACAAGTCCTGTATCCGGGCTCAAACTAAGCTGCGGCGAGGTCTTCAGCATTCTGTTCTCTGCTACAAAGATCAACCTGGATTATTTCTTGCAATCCTCTGTCAGCACACGGTACCTACGTAGGTACGGAGTTGGTATGTACATATACCTAAATATGTACATAAGGAGTACATACCAGGGAGGCATCGAGTGCTGGAGCCGTAAGGTGATCTGTGCGTCCGTCACTCCCGCTGCCTGTGACCCCAGGATCCGCTTCCCCGAGCTGCCCCCTTGGCTGCCCCTTGTCTGATAGGTTACAGGTATGAGTCTGAAGTCTGATGATGCATTATGGCGGGATTGGGTTTACAGTTATTAGCTCTCTCAACATGGAAGTAGTACTTGCTTCCTGTCACCATTCAAGTTAGATCATTCAGATGACCCAGGGCATTTTCTCATTTGACATTTGCGGTCGCCGCCATGAAATACGCCCAACCTTAAATCTCGAGTTGAAGTGAAATGGAGACACCTGATCCGTCCAATTTTCTGGCCTCGGTAACCTCGGTTCCATACGTACGACGAAAAGTGAACAGAGTCACTTTACCTGTCACTGAATACCAAGCCAAGGAGATCGTCTAGGTCCTTTACTGAGATAGCCAACTTAGGCGCCTCGATTACCGTCTACAGTAGGTGCCTAACTTATGTACCCCAATGATGTTGCGAACTGTACGGAGTAGGTACATACGATGATACGGCATTACATATCTAGCACGAACAATCTGATTAGTTACCCCTCCTCCAAAGAGATCGATGATACCTATAATGAACGCCACAAGCTGTGAACTCCAATCTCTAGATCTCTAGCTTCCCCGCCCCACATGTCGGTCCATCGTCCATGACATTTCTCCCGTATTTGCACACTATTGTGACCCTGTCCATTGGTTAGCTGGTTTATTAGGCAGATTGCAACGTGGAATTAAAAGCTGAGGAGTGCTTTTGAAGGAATCTCTCCTCTATTACATATTTACAATCCAACATCATCTATCAATTAGTGTCTCGTTCTTTATTGGCGAGGCTGTAGTAAAGAAAGAACAAATACGCGCGAGTTACGATGGAAGGTCGAGTCAAACAGATGCGCGCCTGGTGGAAAGAGTGCTCCGTGTACCAAGTCTATCCGGCATCGTTTCAAGATTCTACAGGATCGGGGTTCGGTGACTTGAAGGGAATCATATCACGAGTAGACTATCTGAGCACCTTAGGTGTCGATATCGTGTGGCTATCGCCAATCTTCAAGAGCCCTCAAATCGACATGGTATGATACCGATCTCCTATAGCTTGCTCGTTATTCATCCAAATGAACTCTTGACACTCTGCCAGTACCCAGACGACTAGCTATAACCTCACTTGTTCTGACGCTACTTGAGAACAACAGGGATACGACATCAGCGACTACAAAGTAATACATCCTCCATATGGAGACATTGGCGATGTGGATCTATTGCGAGATATGCTCCACGAGCGCGGCATGAAGCTTGTCCTCGATTTAGTTCTGAATCACACAAGCGACCAACATGAATGGTTTCAGCAATCACGAAAGTCCAAGGATAACCCCTACAGAGATTGGTACATCTGGAAACCAGCAAAGTTCGATGCGGACGGAAATCGCTGTCCTCCCAATAACTGGCAAAGTCACTTCCAAGGTGAGACAAATGGCCCATGTGAGGATTTCATGAAACGTAAAAGATCCTGCTTCTCATTGTCTCAACTGATGGATTAAATGTTAGGAAGCGCTTGGGAATATGACGAAGCCACGGACGAGTACTACCTGCGTCTCTTTTGCAAAGAGCAACCCGACCTGAACTGGGATAACCCGGCGGTCCGAAAGGCTGCCCACGATGTCATGCGCTTTTGGCTGGACCGCAAAATCGACGGCTTCCGGATCGACGTCATCAACTTCATCAGCAAGGATCCATCATTCCCAGACTCGAGTCAAAGGTTTCTGCGCGGGACAGAATACTATGCCTGCGGGCCTCGCTGCCATGAATACCTCCAAGATATTGGCGCCATTCTCAAGGAGTACGATGCCTTCAGCGTGGGCGAGATGCCCTGTGTGCACGATGAGAAAGAACTTATCAAGGCCGTTGCCGCTGATCGTGCTGAACTAGCCATGATATTTCATTTTGAACTGTAGGACGACGTTACTGCCCACCTCATACTCCCATTTGCCCTTCTCGAACGCATCGATGCGGATATCCCCCTTTCCTACCCCTCATTTCCGGCTAGTAGCTACATCTCTAACAGAATCGACATAGGATGGATCTTGACCATGGAGTCGATGGCAAATTCTCGCCCAAAGCCTGGCCACTGTCTGAACTAAAAACCAAAGTCAACAAGTGGCAGCGCTTCATGTACGACAACAATGGTTGGAATGCTCTTTACTTGGAGAATCATGATCAACCCCGCGCCGTGAGTCGTTTTGCCCACGACGGGCCCGAATACCGACAAGCAAGTGCCAAGCTCATTGCCATCTTCCTCGCTTTCCAAGCCGGCACACCGTTCATCTACCAAGGTCAGGAAATCGGCATGACAAACGTGCCTATAGAGTGGGATATGGAGGACTACAAGGACATTGATTGCTTGAACCACTGGGAGTATGTGCCCATGACGCTTCGTAACATTGCCAGCATCTTGTCTGTCGTCTTTGCAATTCAACACCACCGACTGGTTCCCCTCCTTTCCGACCCGCCTTTAGGTGAAAACGTGACGGAGAAGACGAGACAAAGGTTGAAACCGAAGTACTGATCTTTCTTTTCAACTATTAGTATTCACAAAGATTCAGCGGACGAGGCCTCCAAGTCTCTGTTCAAGAAGGAGTACCAGAAGAAGTCTCGCGATAATGCTCGAACTCCGATGCAATGGGACGATTCCCCGCAAGCAGGCTTTACGACGAGTTCAACACCATGGATGCGCGTTCACGATAATTACAAGGATATCAACGCGGCCTCGCAGGTGAATGACCCGACGTCGGTATTTCACATGTATCGACTGGCGCTGGAGAAGCGCAAGGAGCACAAGGATATTTTAGTTTACGGCGACTTCGAGTTGGTAGATGAGGCAAACGACAAGATATTTGCGTATAAGAGGTTTGCGTCGAATGGAGAAGCTGCCCTTGTCGTTTGTAACTTCAGCAAGGAGTCGGCGATGTGGACGATTCCTTTCAGAGCCAAGGCGGTGCTGGTGACGTCGACAGGGAAGACACTGGATGATATGAGTGCAGGGGAGATGAGGCTTGGTGCCTATGAGGCCATAGCGTTATTAATATAGCGACAAAGTTAGAAAGAACAAAAAAAAGATTCTGACGTGTATTGCCATCCTGACCTAAGAGCCAGTGGCACGCTCGTAGATTTACGTCAAATCATAAGAGCTGGCATATCAACCATCGTCTCCCCAATACACGCCGTTTCAGACAACCGCTGAAGCGCGAGTTACACACCCTGCCCCCTAGTCCCATCCTCCTCGTTCCCTTCAGTTACCAACGCTCAATGCTGGTACTGCAACGGCGCTGGATTTAGCCGTCCTCATGGACCAACTCGCCCAGCATCTTGCTGTCCTCGAGAATGACGATGGCCTCGTCCTCAGGCACGTGCATGTCTTCCATGATCATCTGCACCGCCAACTCCGCCACCAACACGTTTTGAATGAATGAGGCAGATCCTCGGCCCGCTATGACTATATCGTCAACAGCCTTCTTCTTTAATAAGCTGCCGTATTCCTGAACCAGATAGTCACACATGATGTTGAAACCCCGCGGCCCGTAGTAACCTGGGTTCATGTTGCCCTCCTTCTTCATGGATCTCGCCCTGCCGGTTTCAATGTTTCCCTTGTGGATTGTTCGGAAGTGGGAGGGCCTTCCGTTGATAATTGCGAGCAGCGGAGCACGATGCCGGGCAAATCTCGTTTCTATGCTGTCCCATTCCACTTGCGGGTAATTCTTCTGCTGCCAGGCCTCCTCAGCTGACTTCTTCTTATGTTGATGGCAGAACCTGGTCTGTTGGCGCACGTTGAGGCGTTGGCCCTTGGAAAAATCTTGAAGTAGTTTCGCGTCAACTTCTTCACCGCACCATGGACAGACGGCTTCGGGTTTGGCCACTTCTACAACTTGGTTTCGGTCTCGGGAGCCCAGCTCCTCGGAGACGAAGTCTTCCATGTCGGATAATTCAACTGACGACGACCGACAATGATCTTCAGTCGGAAGCTTCTGACGTTCTGATCTAGTTGATGGCGCGGTGCTTTTCAACACGGCAGAGGATGGGGAGAGTGCCCTGTCCAGCTCTAACCGTTGTTCAGGTTTCCTGCGTTCCTTTCTGTAGCTGGATTTGTGAGAAGATTTACTCGATTCTGCCTTCGTCGATAGTTTGTCATCAATGTCGTCCAGAGCCGGCACCACTAGCAGCTTTTTTGGCGCGACTGGCCGCGGCGATGAAAAGATAGCCTCTGGAAGTATCAGCAGCTTCTTGGTCTTTGGCTTCTCTGGGCTTGATTGCGCAAAGTCTTCTGGGATCTGTATTTTGCTTCTGGATTTTTTCCCCTTGTCTGCTGAAACATTAGTACTTTGTTGAGCCAAGGCGGACCAAAACAGTTTTGCCGACTTACACGTGCCGATTTCTACGTCTTTTTCCTGTGAGCTTTGGCCCCTCTTCTTGTACGTGATCTTGGACTTCTTCGTCTTTACGAATCCGTGTGCGTTTGTGAAATGTTCACCTGAGCTGGGAGGGGGGGTCGGAGCGGCTTTCTCCCGCCGCTTCGCAGAGATACCCTCGTCCGTTCGTTGCCCTTTACTTCCTAATGCAATCATACTTTTTCCAGATCCATCGGGCGAGTTCTCTCTCTTTCTCGAAGTCTTACATTGCGATGCTTCGCCTATTTGCGCTTTCCTGAATGCCGTGGTCTGTATATCACCTCGCGTGGCAAGTTCGTCTCCTGAGCTCGAATCTTCGGCATTTGACCGTGATAAGCCTATTGCTCTTGACCGCTTCTTGAATTCTGCCTTTGAGAAATTCCGAATGGTGTGAGCTTTTCTTTGTGGTGTCCCAGCGCTTGACACGGACGTTCGTGTGCCTAATTGATTGTCCTCTTCATCGCTAGAAACAGGTGGATCATCAATTGCCGTGGGCAACTTCAGTTTCTTGGATTTAGGCTCTACTGAAGAGCTCTCCTGAAAATTCGACAAGAGATGAGGCGCGCGCTGTCGTTTGCTAAGCCCGACCCTGACAGACCCCTTAGACAGTCGATTGTCGAGCAATGGCATGGTGACCCGGTTCGTAGCGCGAGCTAGATTCGCTGAGCAAGAGCTTCTAATAGAACAAATAATAACGGCACCGAGAGGCTAAAAATGGCATGTCAGACTCAAATCATATATGTTGGCCAAGATATCCAAGTACACCAGGGCGGTAACGAAGGGCCAACGATGGCAACTGCGTCGCGTTCTAGATTACTTGTCGTGCGGACTTTTCAAGAAGGTAGGAACAAACCTTCCTATCATCGGCCCAATTGTCTGATTTCAGTTATCGGTAGCGTCAATGTACGGAGTAAACTCGAGTCGAGCCGACAATGTGGAAGCAAGTAACAATGCTTGTGCGAGCGTGCGTCAATTCAAATGGCGTTTTGGCGGATTTGCAGAGCGTCGTATTACGTACAGCCCAACATTAGACCCGCTCCGAGAAAACGAATTCGCATCAACCCGCCGTTTCCAAATTCCGATTCTTGTGCCTGCAGATGCGCCGCAACGCCCTTTTCATCAGATCACCATGCCCAAAACAGATAGCATTTCGCGCTCAGGTATTTTGACCTGCTGCTTACACGATTCTGCCCCTTTTTGTCTCTTTCATGTATATTATTGACCGCGAAGCTGCATAGACCCAGATGTTGACGTGACCTTCACTTGTAACTACGGAGTACACGCATACGATTACTTGGTCCCCAACTACCTAACGAATTGGGCTCTCGAAGGATGAAAGTCAAATGAATTCAGATGTATACAAGGCAGGGCAAAGTGCACTCTGCATTAGATACCTAGGTACCTTGAGTAGTCTGACGCCTTGGGGCGGAATCACTACGTTAACCGGAGTCCTTTCGTCGTCTTCCCTGGAGAGTCCAATTCAAAACGAGGCGAAGTGATAGGTTTCGTTCATCGTGACCGTATTGATGGATAGATCATTCCGATTATGCTTAACGATAACATAACCTTTATGCACGATACGGCGTCCCGTTATCACAGCGAAACACCTCGAAGAGCTTTGGGAACCTGTCATTCTGGACTGGCCGCCTTACAGCTCTGGCTTTGACCCCTACGAGAACCTCTGATCTTGCCAATAACAACTTTCTGGGCCTCATTCAGGCAAGGGAAACATACCATAAGAGATGATGTGGTAAGTAATCGAATATTGCTTTTGTCTGGAGAAAACCTGAATCGTATTGCAATCCCGTTGCATTCCCATTGCGATACTAACCCAATGTAGTTGTGTTGGACTGTAAGTTTAGTCCTAGCTCAGTCCGATTGCGATTGGATTGCGACAGCATCGCGATCGTTTTGCAATCGAATTGCAACAATACCCGAATGCGACTGACTCCAATAGAACCTCAATAGAACCGCATTTACTTCTAGCCCTGACTTACTTACTGCTTAGCTCCGTGATAATACGTACGTGTTGGGCTGGTTTCTTGCAAGGTTGTTGGTATCTGTATGTCCGACTGGTTGTTCAATGTTACGGCCAAAGTGAAACATACATGATCGAATGACATGACAAAGATTATCTTGCCAGCTTCGACCTTGAATGTCTCTTGCAGCAAGGTGTCTTCCTAGGCCTTTATTGATTAGATAAGATTACTATAATCTAGATAGCGTCAACTTACCTGAGTAAGTCTTTGAAGACATATCCGTGAGAACGGCACGAAATCCCCCTTGATCCGAACTATCTACATTGAAGATATTTAGTGGCCGACTAGTGAGGTTCTGTAGCACTATATAGATGCGATCAAAGGCATGGAGATACGTTGATTTGCCTTCTCAGTTGCAGAATATTCGAGCTAAAGCTATAACTGGTTACTGTACAGTTTACAGTATCGACTCAGTTCCATACTATGATACTATCTCATTACAGTTGAGAAAAGAGGCTTACTTTTCCATGGAGAAAGTATTGGCATTCAAATATGATCTGCTTATTAACCTTACCATTGAGTGTTTTCATACTCATATCAACCTTGGTGAATTCCATCTTCTGGAACAGTTCAACCTGTTCTTTAAGCATACGAACTACTAGAAAGCCTTATGAAAAGGCATCATGAATATAGTACTAATCTTATTAGCTAAGATGATAGATCTATTAGCATGTTAATCAACTGACATCGTTTAGATTTTGCTCTCAAGATCTCTCTGTCGTTCTAGTCTTGCTGCACTGTGCAGCAAGATCAAGTCCACTTGGGTAATTATCGATCGACGATATTCCAAAACCGAATAAGATTTACCACCCAAAGTAAATGCAGAGTGCACTTTGCTCTGCCTTGTATACATCTGACTTCAATTGACTTTCTTGCTTGGAGAGCCCAACCCATTACCTACCTAGGTAGTTGGAGACCAAGTAATCGCGTGCATGTACTCCTACATCAACGTCTGGGTCTTTGCAGTGTCGTGGTCAACCATACGGTCATGAAAAGAGGGGAAAAGGACTGAATCGTGTAAGCAGCAGGTCGGAATACCTGAACGCGAGCTATCTGCGTTGGGCATGATTATCTGATGAAATGGGCGTTGCGGCACATCTGTAGGGGGAAACGGACTCTAGAATTTGCGGGTTGACGCGAAGTCGTTTTCCCGGAGCGGGTCTAATGTTGGGCCGATTCGACAGGCGTCGTAAGGTACAACTGCCAAACTGCCAATTCAAACTTGGAGTTGGCACTTGGAACAACTCTCCACTTCGCACTCAGTTGCACAGTGCACTGCAGCAGCCCCTGAGATTCCTGTACATATCATGTCACATGTGGAGTGGTAGGCCGATCGCTATCCTCACAAGAGCTTGTGAACGACCGTGAACCTTTTTCCGAGCAAGTCCAATACCTTTTTTTTTTCAAATCACATCGGCCGGAACCACACAAGGCGTGAAATAGCATTTCGCCAGGAATCTCGTCGCACGCCCGACAACTATGGCAACACTCAACCGCAAATATGCAGCCTTACCGGACCTGGTAATATTTCCAGTACCTATGTTGTACAATTGCAAGTAGAATACTGACCGCCAAACAACAGGACTCGGCACCGGACATTTACGAGACACCTGAACTGACAGACGACAATTCAACCGTGCCGGTATGCCGCTTCCATTCTGAACACACACAGGCCCAGCACTTATGGATAATAGACCACCACCAACAGAGCGCAGTCCGATGACGAATTCTACGACGTGGATGGAGATGACGATGATGAGAATGGGATATCCAGGACGAGATTGCGTATCAACGAGGCACGCTCTCGATTTTTGTCAGGCAACGCGGATACAAATACCTCAAGGTTTTCAGACCGCGTTGACGGAAAACGGAAATCATACAGGGCGTCTAGCCGCCGACAACGCATTCTACATGACGGCACATACGAGCTTGGCGATTTGTCGGGCGATGACGACGACGGCGGCGATGACGAAAGCTTGGAAAGAAAAATTGCTCGGCTAAAGAGAGAGGTGGAAGAGGCCAAGGCGGAATACATGAAACGGAGCACTACGAACAGCGGAGACTCTCAAAGTGAAGCTATTTCTACTGAAGTGCTGAGAAGTTTAAGTCATGTTCTGGACCAAATAGCAAAGCCCCTCGGAGTAGACACCTCGCAAGCACCGATAAACGCCGCCGTCCCAAAATTCACATCTGTCAACCAGGCTGAAGGTGTGCCGGCCGAAGACGGCGCCACATACACGATCAAATATGCACCCTCTTACGAACAGAGCCATGCCCTCGCAAAAGCCGCCGATTTCGACCGCCGGTTGCTGATGTTAGAGAATACCCTAGGAATCGGTTCATCAGCAACCGAGACTGGCTCGAATGGATTGCTAAGAGCGATTCTCCCAACCATTGACGGCTTGGAGAAGCAAGTATCCACGCTTTCACAGGCATCGACGTCAAATCTGGACGCCATCAGCCGGCGCGTGCGTACGTTGGCCGCGGAGCAGGACAAACTCAATGAAACACGAGAAAAAGCCAAGGCCCTAAGAGAGGAACTGGGCAAGCAGAACCCGGCGCCAGTTGACGAGTCAGAGCAAGAGTCTAAGATAAAGGCCCTCTACGGGATCTTGCCTACAATTGAGAACCTCACACCCATGTTACCGCCGCTTTTGGATCGCCTGCGGTCATTGCGCGCCATACATGCCGATGCTGCGACCGCCAGCCAGACGCTGGAGCGCATTGAATCTCAGCAGATTGAGATGACTGGGGAGTTGAAGCTGTGGAAGGAAGGCTTAGAAAAGGTAGAGCACTCCATGAAGGATGGTGAAACTTTGATGAAGGAAAATGTCAAGGTGATGGAAGGCTGGATTCAGGACCTAGAGGCGCGAGCTGCCAAATTTGCCTGAAATTGAAGCCACTTGGCATTCAGAGAACTTCCTCACCTCGCAGTACGATACCCCATCAGATATGAATTTCGAAGCAGTCTCATCTATTCCGGAGTTTTCCTCTCTTTGCAATCAGCTTCGCGCTCCGTGACCATTAGCCTGCCAGGGCGGCTATCTTCGCAGCCCTCCCATGTAGAGCTACCTATGACAAGTTTTCATATGGCGAAGCCACCGTCCACGTCGTCCTCTACCCACAAAGTTCCTCTACCCACAAAGTTCCTCTACCCACAAAGTTCCTCTACCCACAAAGTTCCTCTACCCACAAAGTTCCTCTACCCACAAAGTTCCTCCTTTGAACTCCCAACCTTGACTGCAGAAAAACTTGAGGCCATCAGAAGCTTACTTTCGTCCGAATCAAATGTTACTGATCTCTTAACTCAATCCAAGCTCCATAATTAAGAACGCCCTCGTGATAACCCAGGCCGCCGAGGACCTCTCGAAGAACTACAACAGAGCGCGTTGGCGTTGTCCCGTCGACACTGTAGCCTCTGGATTTCGACCTGATCGACCTTGACCGCAAATGATGCCTGCAGGCGTGCCGGGGGAAGTTCCCCAACCTTTCTCCGAAAGATGTGATGCGGACGCTTTCACATTAGGAGAATGAGTTGAATCGAGGAATACATAAGTACCATTTGACTACCTAGGATGAATTGAACTTCCAATGGCCTCAGCTTTCCTGGAATCGAAATTGGGAGCTGTGTATAAACTGTAGAGGCACAGATTGGCCAAAAGTGCAGTCCCCGGGTATGTGCCCGCTCTCATCACGTGATGGGGGTACCTGAAGCTCTATAAATTTCCACCTCGCGAGTTGGCTCCGATTTTAGTGAAATTCTTCATCAGCACACAAGCTTTGTTCATTTGGCGGAGGTTACTTCACCTCCTCCATTCGTAGCGGCAGTTACTTTGATGATGCCAGTACTTGTGGTAAGTTGTCTGCGCCGAAGACTCGGCTTCTTTTTCTCACACCATCTGTCTGGAATGATGCTCTAATAGCATGTATTACCTGAACATTCTGATGTTACCTTTTATCACCAAGATCTCTGATCCAGACCCCCTCTTTCCTGCCTCTTGCCCCATTGACGTTGCTGGCATTGAGCTGCTGCTAACAGTCCCTAAGACAAAGCTATAGGATATACTTGGCATCGTTTCGCAGGAGATATGCCTGCCTCTCCAGTTCCCAGCGGTCACTTCAACGTGCTTTATTTTGCCAACGCGAGCTCATATACTGGCAGAGACCACGAGGCTTGGCCAGCGCCTTTGCCTGTGGCTCGTCTATTCGCGGAGCTCGACTCCAAATATCCTGGCTTCAAAAACAAGATATTGGCATCGTGCATGGTGACGGTCAATCTTGAATATGTAGATGCCACTCATGTTGGTGATGACACTGGTTCGGTGATCCAGGAGTTTGACGAGGTTGCCATCATACCTCCCGTCAGCTCTGGGTAGAGCCAGCAAGACCAACGGCTGCCCCTGGATTGGTGCAAAGTGCGTTCACAAGATATTGACGTGCCTTGCCCATATTCTGTTTTGACTGTATCCGCAGCCTAGGTAGTTGTGTATTAGATGCGTATCAGGAGTCTTGAAGTCCCTTTGGCATGCTGCTTTTATCCTGCGGAGCAGACGATCTCGCTCCTAGAAAGACGAATAAATATCAGTTCCGGCACAAACACCACCCAGAAATTGCATGTCCCTATCGTAAGCTATAACCGACGTCTCGTCCAAGTCGAGAACAACGCGTCCATGTCCATGTCTACAGACCTCACATCGCAGTTGATTGAGCCCAAGTTGAGCGTCTGATTGAGGCGACCAAGGAATTTGTACCTTTTCCTTAGGTACCTTTCGTCTAGCTTGATTACCACTTGCTGATTTCTATCGCCCTTAATTCGTCAACCCCATCACACGTGCGTGTGGTTTATTGACGTCAACTGTACTCCATGCTTCGCGTGAGTATCTACACTCCGTACGAAAGAAATGTCAAGCCGCATGCGTGTAGCACCCCTCCTATGGTACTTTTGTCGCGAGAAACACCATGCCAATGGACAAATACCTATGGCGAGACCATGGGTACAAGAAGACACGACGGATTGAGCGTTCGTGCCCTCCCGTTAACCGGCGAAAAGGCTTGACACGTTTCTGGGCGGATGGCGTTTGTTCAGAAAGTGCCAATGGACAGGTAGGTCAGCCAGCCAAAGCTACCTAAAGCAACAACTCGAGCTTATAAGAACTCCATTGTCTCCAATTACATTACGAGATAGGTACAACATTGTTAGGGCACGTGCGTTCCAGGACTGTGCAAGTTCCAAGGAGTAGAAAAACTTGTTGAAGTTTGACATTGAGAGAGTATCCAAAGACAATGCTTATGTCGTTTCTATTCAAAGATCTTGCCCTATCAGGTAGTTTCTGGTACATCTCCAGGTATCTCAATTCTCTAATTTACTTTTTGAGATATAAGAGTCGCTTCTATACCACGTCTATCGATGTGTTTGTTTGATTCATCTATTCATTCATATATGCCTTGGACACGCTTGACCGCCATCGCGAGTCCACGACTAAGGCGACCTAGGCCCATTAAACTGATTGGCCGTAGATTCAACACTGGAAATGTCGCTTGCTGATAGAAGATCACGCTCTGTCTCATCCACGTCCTCTTGCTCCCTGCCGCTTCTGCCGCCGTTGGCAGCCTTGAGAACAGGAATCCCCAAGCGGCTTCTAAATCCACCATGGCCTGCTTCATACCTTTGACCCATATTTACCATGTGCATGACTTCCTTGAGTACTTCACCTGTCTCGTCCATGGCTGCTAGAAAGCGTGCCAATTCTTTGCACAATTCCCAATCTCCCTCCTCAATGGCGCGTGACAGAACACGCACCGACTGGTCTGTGGATGACTCTAGCTCCTCTAGAGTATGCAGCACGATCAGGTACCCCCCTGCTGTCTTTAGAGAGCCCCGTTGTAGCGATTCTTCAAATAGCTCCGCCACAGGCGGTAGATAGGCAAACAATGTCTTCCATTGCCGCGCCTCGGTCTTTCTAGTGCACTGCAGCACCACGTCAAGATACTCCTTGGATGACGACAAGAGTGAGAGCACCCGGGGTAGGACCGCGTCTTCAGGTTTGGGGCATGTATCGGCCTCCTCGTCTAGTACACGGTGCAGGAGGATTTCCAACCCGTGCGACAGGTATTCCAATTTTTGATACTGTTCGCACAGTTCGCCTGCTTCGATTATTCGGCTCTGTCGCAGGTAGAAACGTAAAACATCGGGCAAGAATAAATGTGTCTAGCAAGCAGCGGGCGCACTGAGTTAGTATCGTGATCAACAATTGTTTACTTGATCGATCGTTTGAGATTCCTTGTCGTTATCTCTCTTCTTTTCCTCTTCTCGGAAAGACACTTACCCTAATGGCGAAATGGAAAAACGAAAAGGTGACATCGCGTCGTTGGATCAAATCAGACTCGACCCCCAAGACAATGCCCTTCTCTAAGAGCACAGAAAGTGGATAAAAGTCGACTGGAACTGAGACAGATGGGGGCAATTCCTTGCTATTGTGGAGCGATGTTGCGCCGAGTATTTCGTTAATGTTCGGCCAAGCCTTGATATCCATCCCATCAAACAGCCAGAGGGAATGCTTCAGAGCAAGGGGACCTCGTTTTGCCGATGTATCTTCAGACAGCTGAGCCATATTGAGCAAAGGTTGGTCCCTCATGCTGGCATGATACTCGACGTTATGTGCAATGATGCGCATATCGTACTTCAATTGACCCTCCTCGTTGAGCGAGGGGCTGAGGAGCACCAGCTTTCCATCCACCAAAAAGATGACGGATGCCACCGCTACATCCTGAGATGGGTCCCCATCTATGATCTGGCTCTCTGGCAAGATCCAGCTGAGTCCTCGAACCCTGGCCGGAGATCGTACGATGCCGTGGAACGCAATCTGTCCTACCTGCACCAAGCGAACTGAGTCGGATCCTGGAGTAAATATGAAATGATAAAGAATATTTTCGTACGTATACACGAGAAGTGAATCCTCTCCGGAGGTTGTCACCAGGACCGCCGGCGCGGTAATTCGTTGTCGAAATAATGCTTGAGTCAAGTCGAGCGCCGTGTCCCGGGAAAACAGACGTAGCTCGTATGTTCTATTACTCTCGACCGCGGCAATAAGGATATTTTGGTACCAGCACATGCCACCGCGAACCTGGAACTCATTTTCCATCTCTTCCGTGACAAAGGTTTTCCATCTTCCACTGTTAACACTATAATGAGCGAGCCCTCGGCGCCCAGCGACCGCAACGTACCGCCCATCTGATGATATAACTGTCTGCCGAAGGGGCCACTGGTTCAAAAGATAGACGGGGGGGATTTTAGAAGTGTGCCACAAGAACGGCTCAGCCGATATGGTGGTCATATCAGGGAGATCGTATCCTCGATAGACCATGACTGCTGTCGGTGTCTGGAGAACCGTTCGGAAGACATTTGCTTCGTGATAACAGCCAGTTACCGCGTTCTTAGCCATCTCGAGACTCCATATAGCTTCATGATCAGGCCCTACAAGTAAAAGTTCCGAACCGCCGCCAATCCAGGCGGCGGAGCGACACCCTACCAGCCACATCTCCTCGTTTCCGCTTGAAATGCGAGCATCAGCTCCAAAACTGTTGCTTCCCAGCTTGCCAAACATGCTCCATGTCGACCAGCCCCTTTCGAAACCTGCGAAGAGACAGTATCCATCTGGAGAATATGACAGTGTTGTGAAGACTCCTGCAGCTGTGGTGGATACAGGTATGCGTTGCTTGTGCGACAGTACAATGTTGCCCGCATAATCACGGACCGAATAAACACGGACTATGCCATCTGCACAACCAACGGCGATGAGAGAGAATCGCGCGTTGATCACGGCTTTGACGGCAAAAGTTTCCAAAGATTCAGGGTTGTGGAAACAGTGGCCACAGAACAAACGCTTGTCATCTGAATCGTCGTGGTTAGCGTCCGCATGCAACACTTGGCGTTGCACGGCGTATGCCCGTCCGTCACTCGTAATCCATGTTGCCAGGTTCATCGGTCTGTCGTATGTCATTTCAACGATCGACGATTTGTTCTCAACCCATTCCATTCTGCTTATGAGCTCAGTTCTGGTTTGATTCCCGGTGCTGTCGGGGGTCCATCGTATGCACTGTACTGCTGCCGGTTTTCTTGTCGCCACAACTAATTCGTCGTCGAGCGCCAATACACTCTCTATCCCAGCGTCGATCTTGATCACCATCCGAAATCGTACACTGACGTCACGCACGCCTGGGCCCTCTCCTGGACCCCAAAAGATTTGGTCTCCCTGTAGTCCTGCCTGAGAGCCAATGAGACTCTGCTTCCGTCGTTGTATGTTGTGGTAGTTGGGGAAGTGCGGTTTATAAACGCAAGACTCGCCATCCGTTGCTATAGAATAGGTTATCAGGTAGCCCTTGGAGGTGTGCACTACCAGAATGGCCGAATCTCCGCGCAGGAGGAGGTCGACATTGGTCCCGTAAGATCTGATGGATAATTCGGATCGCACGACAAGAGCAAGTATAACGGTAGGCTGTAACATTTTCAGTGTATGCCTCCGCGAGCCTGTCCAAACTGTTTAATGGGAAATTGGCAGTGTCGTGAAAGAGAAGGCAGCTCACCTTGGTTTGCCATAGCGTGATACTTGTAGCCGTGGCCACGCCAAAGATGTGACCAGTGCGGGCGACGCACAAGGCGAGCACAGGATCTTTCAAAGGAAGAGCATCTTTATTTCCCGAGCCATTCGAAATTGGTACATCCTTGCTCGCAGTTTGAAAAGCGAAGTCATCTTGTTCGATTGACTGCACGGCTGGTGTGGCTGGCGTGACAGGTGTTGGCGGAGGCTGAGCGTCGACATCGCTTTCGTTCGTCGCATTTGAGCCACGAATGTGGTCATGCTGTTGGCTGACGGGATGCGATGAGCTCGAGCTACCAGGTTGCTCTAAACCATCATGCGACACAAACAAGTTCAGTTCGGGGGTGCGACCGCTGCTCGTGGCATAAATTCGCGGAGTGCCAATGGGCCAGTACATGATGACCGCCTTCCTGCAATCAACTATTGACAGCGTTCAGCGTTCGGTGGATGCGACTAGACAATTGCAATCTCGGAGTCATCTCCATGGATTGCGACGCGTTGGGAGAATGGCGCTCGGCTTCATCGGTTGGTTGTATTCCGAGGTTGGCAGCGCCGATGGCAGGCGATGATAGAACTGGATGATGATGATGGCGGATGCGCAGGTTCACAAGGAGAAGTGGTTGTAGGTACGTACTCCGTAGACAATGATACATTCTCACCTAAAATGTATTAGCGCGGTTTGCTACCTACTCACTGGCGCGCGTCTATTGGAGGAGCGCAGAGTTGTGGACGAAAGTTCGAACGCCTGATTACGTAACACTGAACCTCAGAGCCAACTTCTTTTTCACTCTCGGCACATATCTATGATGTATCTTGCAACTTGTCCACTCCTGAAGTTTATCAATAAAAGAGGTTCTCCATATGTATGTGGCTGCGGCATCTCTATTTACCGTTTCCAAGAGCTCTACCACATTTCTGCTCACACCTTTGGGCTACGTGGGCCTTTACAACTGTTGTCACCATCGACATCAAAGCTCTGCAGGGGTCTCAACTTGATGAATGGCTGAGACGACACCGGTTCAGCAGATACCGGATCATGACAGCATCATCAAGGTGCACAGCAGCGCAGGTGACCAATTTCATGTTGTGTCATCCGGGTAGGAGTAACATAACGTGAGTTATCGCGATAGAAGAGGCCGGTATCGGCCGGCCTCCGGACAAGGTACGGTACTCTCGCAGGCGGCAAGGGCAGGGCGTCGCAGCCTCGCAGCCTGTCACACGCCCCAAGCTCAGAACGTCTCGACTAGCAGGGGGTAGCCAGCCAACCGGAGGCGAGCGGAGCCCCGAGCTGTACCAAAACAGCAACTCGGCGGAGAATTCTGAACGACCGACGCCTTTTTACCCACCGACGATTTGGCTCCTGCGAGGAAACGAATGCCATCCATCTGCTTATCGCATCGTAGGTAGTACATATGTACATACCTTGACATTAGCAAACGCCATCTTGACACAGACACAGTGGCACACCAAATAGGCAGCCAGCCATGGCGCTAGGAACGGCATGGCTGATATCGGACGCCGAGGCTATGCGCCGTCCTACAATTTACGACAGACAGCAAAAACGAATTCGAATCAAATCGGCAGCTGCAAGCCTGCAACCCTGTGAATTGTAATCACCACCCTGCTTCTTTCCCTCCTTCTCCTTCTTCTTCTCCTTCTCCTTCTCCTTCTCCTTCTCGTGTATCTTCGAAATTTCGGCTTTGTCTGACCCCATCAGCTTCCTCGGCAGTATTCAACATGGCTATTCTGCAACCTACCAGCGGGCATGCCCAATCTCTTAAGGCCAACTCCGATGGAGCCAGCATCACAAGCAATGGCACGATTTCTCGTTCATCGATCCTTGCGGAGATCAAGGAAAGGAGAGCCAAGTCTGGCAATCTTGTTGCTGGAGTCGCTGCCGCATCAGACAGTGACATGTTCAAAGGCCCTGTGAGTTGGTCATGTGTAGTAAACTCATATTCAGATGCAGACAAAGCGGCGGCCTAACGGCGTAGAAGACAGTGGGAAAGCCTAGAGCGAGGCGATGGGACAGTCAGTTATAACTCACAGCCTTGTGTAATTGTGCGTCACTTCACCAAACTGATCAAGTGCCTATGCATCTAGGCCACTTAACCAGGGAGAGTCTCGAAAGAAAGCCGTGCACTCTCAAGCAAGCGGCCCACCATCTTAAGAAGCCCGGTCTCATCTCTCTTGGCGGTGGACTGCCGTCCAGTGAAACGTTTCCATTTGCTGAAATCAGCTTGAAAGTGCCTGTAGCTCCTCACTTCTCGGAATCAGACACTCGTGAAAGAGGGCAGGCAGTGGCGATTGGCAAATACGATGTCCGTGACCACGGAGGGACCTACGACCTGTCGATTGCCCTCAACTACGGCCAGTCTACTGGTTCAGCCCAGATGATGCGTTTTCTGACCGAGCATACCGAGATTGTCTGCAATCCCCCATATGCTGACTGGCGGATCTGCCAAACGATCGGCAGTACTGGAGCTCTGGAGCAGATATTGAGAATGTTTTGCGACAAAGACCGCAATGATTCGGTTTTGACTGAAGATTTCAGCTTCTCTACGGCTCTAGAGACTATTCATCCTCTCGGAATCAAGGTTTTTGGCTCTCCCATTGATGATGAGGGACTGGTGCCCGAGGCCATGGATCACATTCTCACCAACTGGGACGCAATATCCCGCGGTGCCAGGAGGCCCCATATTCTCTACACCGTTCCCTCGGGTCAAAACCCCACAGGGGCTACCCAGAGCCTTGAGCGTCGAAAAGCTATCTACGCTGTCGCTCAGAAGCACGATTTATTCATCGTCGAGGATGAGCCATACTATTTCCTCCAGATGCAGCCGTATACTGGTCGTGGTCATCCCGAAGTCCCTCCACCTGCAAAGGTAGAGGATTTTGTATCGTCGCTGATACCAACGTATGTCAGCATGGATTTGGATGGCCGTGTGTTGCGCATGGACTCTTTCTCCAAGGTTTTAGTGCCAGGCTCACGACTCGGTTGGGTTGTCGGATCCGAACAAATCATTGAGCGATATCAACGCCATGCCGAAGTGGCCAGTCAGGGGCCTAGCGGCTTCTCACAGGTCATCTTATACAAGTTACTCGATGAGACGTGGGGGCATGAAGGTTATCTGCAATGGCTAATGAATCTCCGCATGCTGTATACTAGGAGAAGAGACGCCTTGCTGGCCGCTTGCGAAGACCATCTTCCTCAGGATATCGTGGCCTGGACACCACCAGCTGCCGGCATGTTTGTAAGTCATGGACACTTCTCTTTCACCTACTTTTTCTCTCTTATCCTATTCGATGAGATACGATTGGAAGAGAGATTTGAAGACTTCTTCTCATGCTATTTAAATCACAGTTGTGGCTCAAGATAGACTACTCCAAGCACCCTCAAGGCAGCACCAAGGCTCTTGAAGAAGTTGAGCAGGAAATCTTTGACTCCTGCATCGATGGCGGTGTTCTCGTGGCCCGTGGCTCCTGGTTCCTGGCCGAGAAACAGAAGCCCATGCCTGGACTTTTCTTTCGAGCCACGTATGCTGCCGCAAGTGAAGAGAACATGAACGAGGCGATTCGACGCTTCGGCCAAGCCGTACGAGCGAGTTTTGGCAGGTAATGAGTAGCACTGCCTACCCAGGTGAATGTCTACATTCATTGCGTGCTCATGGTCCAGCGACGGTATCAAGGAAGACGTGGCTTATGTCCAGACATGCAAGCGAGGTACACAGGAAATTCAAGAGTAGAAACACAGACAAGAGTCCTAACCGTGAGTCTCTAAGCTGAACTTGTACGCTTTCATTCTGTAGCCTCCATATTTATTTTATATAACCCCAGACATGCGTCTTCCGTATCCAAGAGCAAAGTCGTCCTTTAACTTTTCGTCCCCGAATTAAACACGTACGAGAGACTGCGGGTTCATTTGTCTTTCAGGCTCTCAAAACATGTCACATGGATCAAGCAAATCACTCCGTCACGATGGGTCATAATATCCAGGCATCGATCACGCGGATTATTACTCTGCGCACACCCGCACGCGCCCAGGAAAACGAAGGAGAGAAAAGGCTCCGGGGGTTTATGGCTTCTCCTCACTTTCCCAAAACGCAACATGAACACCCTGACCAGGCGACAAGACCACGTTGGCCTTAAGAGCAGGGTTACCGCCATCGAGCGCAAACATGTGGCTTTCAAGCCGGCTGTATCGCTGAAACATTCTCACGAGAACATAGCTCATCTCAGTAAGCGCAAATTGCTGGCCGATGCAAATGCGGGGGCCGGCGTTGAAAGGAATGTACTCATAGGGTTTCGGATGCCAGTGTGTCCAGCGCTCGGGGCTGAAGACAGCGGGATCAGCGAAAGTTTCTGAGATAGGGGGGTACAGCTCCGGCCGGCGTTGCATGACGAGGGCTGAATAGCCAATTTTTGTGTATTTAAGGACGGGAAGGGGCTCGGAGGCGTCGGGGCCGCCGCCGCAGGGGAGGGTGCAGTCGCGAAGGGCGATGCGGACATTAAACGGCACGGATGGGTATAGGCGGAGAGTTTCGTTGATGACGGCCTTGAGGTAGGGCATGTTCTTGAGGTGCTCGTACGTGGGAGGCTTTGCAGGGCCGACGATTTCGAGGATCTCGCGTCGCATCTTGGCGAGGCATTCTGGGTGGCGGGCAAGTTCATAGATGGCCCAGGATAGGGTTCCAGCTGTGGTGTCGCGGCCGGCGAGGAGCACAGCGACGACCTGATCACGGATTGTTTTGCGATCGCGCGTGAAGAGGGCGAGGCGGTGGAGGAAGGTGTAGCCCTTATCGGATGTGCCCTTTGACTCTACTTCCTCGGGCGCCATGCGCAACGTCATTTCGATGAAGCGGCATAGAAAGTCGTTGATGATACGCAGATCAGATCGGTACTTGAATTTGGGTATCAGATGGCGGAGACTGCGCGCACGGGAGGTGAGATTGTGGAAGCGTTGGACGTTGTTGAAGGCTTCTGCGAATTCTTGCTTGGGGTTGCTGAAGAGCGTGCCGTTTTGCATGGTCAGTCATTCTGGATTGGATTTCTTGATTCTCAGTTCGTTCAGTAGAGACGGAATGTCAAGCATGTCAGCCGTGACGTTGAGTGGGAGTAGTTAATAGGTACCTCATGGATTTGACGTCGGCGCCAAGAAGAAAGTCCGTGGCCACATCAAGGGTATATCGGTAGAACAAGTCGGCTATGTCCAGGACCTGTCCATTCACCTTCTTCATGTCAACAGGCTGATTCTCGCCTTCCAAGGCGCCGCCGTTGGCAATGGCACGGAAGAGCGTCTCCATGTGCGTCTCGAAGCACTGGAGGTCGCTGACACGGTCCTTCGTGAACAGCGGCCGCAACATCTGTCGACTGTTCTGCCACGAGGCCCCATCAGTAGCGAAGATGCTGTCGCCGAGAAACTCCTGCCATTCGTCATGGAATTCCTTTCCCTTGCCATAGTCAGAGAACTGCGTGGCCAGGATGGCCTTGATATTGTTGGGATCGACGGTGAACACGACACGCTCATTGATGATGCGCGCTTCCACCGTGGCGCAATTCCGGCGCCCACCCAGGAAGAATTCCCTCCAAACATCCATAGTTGCATTCGTCTGGAGAGCCTGTATGCTTCTGTAGACGATATCCAAGCCTTTTTGTAAAGATTACGTCAGTCACAGGAGGAAACAGTTAGCAAGCCCAAGTGGATGGATCAGAAGCTTACCAAACGGCATCCATGTGCTCACATCAATGCCATGATTACCGAGACGCTTGAGGCGTAGATTCTCGTCTAACCTGTTCACCACGAGGCGAAGGACCAAGGCAAGTAGGATGAAAAGTGCTATAGATTTGGCGGAGAGATGATCCGCGATGGCTTCTATGACAACCATCTCGGGAAAGAAGGTTTATTCGAAGAAAGAGCTTTTGACTTTTATAATGCGTGACAAGAGTGAGTCACCGTGAGTATCCTTCCAGAGCGACAACATTCTTGCTTTGGACCGGTAAGCTGATGGCTTTAACATAGACTCCAGCGCAAAGTGAAGGCGAGCTGGGGACCGGCGAGCAGTCAGGTGGGCCATGGGCCATGCACAGTAACACAGTTTCACCGATTCCGCGTGTAGATCGACGAGACTTGACTTCTTGGGACTTGGCTGTCTGCATGTGGCAAAGTGGTGTAGCGTATTACATACGTAGCTGAGGTTTAGCGTTTGTTAGCTTGGCCCTGACAGGATGGGTACATAGGTAGGTATGTATGTAGTAGGTACGTATGTACACACATACATCTCTAGTATAGTGACAGAATCTACCTACCTTTGGAAGAACCTGGTTCATGCATGCCACGCACGACGGGATGCAGAACGGATACACGCGGGCGGCCACTGACCGGTGGTGTACCGCCACGATGCACCATGCCTAGAGTCTCATGAAGATCGACAGCTTCCAAGTCATGTACATGCGCCAAGCCGGCGGAGGCTATTAGAGTATTAGTACAGGTAGGTATGTACATATGTACATACACATCTAGAAGGCCTCGGCACCGGATCGTCCCTGGCTCTGCTCTCTGCTTTGAATTACATACCAGGTATGGACCGTATGGTATATGGTATATACCTAGGTATGTACGTACTCTGTACATACTTCGTAGTGCATAATCATTACCCCGCACTCGAGACGTGACGTACCTAGGTCAGATAGAGTTCTACGGTTGGGGCTGCCAGTGATAAGGAGCTGTTTACGAGTTGAGAGTCCGGGTAAGTCGGTTCGCTACATCTCGTCGGAGGATAAGGTAAAAATATCTAAGCTATACCTAGGTGGTAAGCTTGACGAGCTCAGGAGAGCATAGGCAGGCTATCCCGCATGAATGTGCAACACCCCCATATATATGCACCAATCGACAAATCCCACGCCTTTGTTGTATGAACAGTATGATGTATCCCACGTATGTACCTACATATCGACACTCTTTTCATTTGAACGTTAACGGGATTTTGACAATGCCAATATGCCAATATCAGAACATATTTACGTCTGAACAATGGCGACTTTTAAGCTTTTTCAACGAACTGACATTTTCTCCAGGGTAGTGGATATTCTACCTAGATACTTCGGTGTACGAACCTACTCCGAGCACAGAATCACGTGACCAGTCACGAGGTCTTGCAGATTAATCATCTTTGAACATCTGCGCTCGAATCAGCATCATCATATCAGCTGCCTATCTGTCACCTTTGTCACCACCCAACGTTCTCGATAAACTCTTCACTGTTCACCCACGTGCACGGCTTCGACATCACGACCGTCCCCTTATCACTCTGTTCAACAGCGCAATTCTCCCGTGCAGCGGAGCTGTTCAGATCAGAAACTTGTCGAACGCTCGAATTTAGCCGACCATTCGTTGACGACGCGATCGGCGTATCGCAATAATACTCTATAACTACCTGCCCTCCCTTCCTCGAACATACATGGTCATTTCTGCGGATAGCCTACTCCAAAATCGACTGCACACCATGCCCGTCGAGATCGCTCTGAATACGCCTCTGGCAGAGGCGCTTAGCACCGCGATCCAGCCCAAGCTACTTGAGGTGGGATGGGGAACTGGCGCCGATGACTCCGCGCTCGCCGAGTATATTATTCTGATGCTGGCCAACGGGAAGACTCAAGATCAAATCGCCGCAGACCTATCAGGCGATCTGCTGGGGTTACCTGCCGACGATCCCAGTGTCCACAGCTTTTCAAGATGGCTTTTTGAGCAGATCGAATTACTTAACTCCCAGCTGAATGGTGGCCAGGTTGAGGGCGCTGTTCCTGTTAA
This sequence comes from Claviceps arundinis, assembly GCA_018360175.1. Classification (NCBI taxonomy): domain Eukaryota; kingdom Fungi; phylum Ascomycota; class Sordariomycetes; order Hypocreales; family Clavicipitaceae; genus Claviceps; species Claviceps arundinis. Next base: position 47,226 of record SRPS01000101.1, read on the forward strand.
GGAGGTCTCTCAAGACCAGATGACAGGCGTAGAAATGGACACAGACATGAATGCGAATGATACATCGCAACTGAATGCGTAAGAATAAATGCCTCCCCCGAGTTCACGACTCTCAAATCCAACATTGAACTGACACAAATGATACTAGCCCCACCGGACCAAAGTCGATGCGAAACGGCAACTTAAGAGGTGCTCGAGACAAACGAATGCTCGGTCACATGTCGAAAGCCATGGATCGATCGGCAGACGCTGCTCTGCACCGCGTGCGCGGCGGTGGTAACGAAAGAATCACCACACACGGCCGTAATCCCCCATCTGGACCAAGAAACGTGCAATCGCGCATGCAACGGACCAACCGTGCCGGGGTTCTACAAGCGGGGCTTGCCGCCGGACCTCAAAGCGGCGCATGGATGATGACGGGTCAGCAACCAAACCAGATGGAACTCATGGCGATGCTTGAACAACAAAACCAGATGATGTATCAGCTCTCACAGCAGTTGATGAATGGTAGCAACAATAACAGTAACGGCCATAACAATAATCACAACGGCGGATTCGGAAACCAGCGTCGGGGGGGCAAGTCCCTGTTCGACCGAGTTCAAGATCCCAACAGGAGAAGGGGCTACCACAACGAACAAGGCAGCGCTGATGGCTTCAAGAAGGAGACCGTCGACATGGGTAATGGGGGAGAAGATGTCGACATGTCGGGCGAGAATCGCGAGCCCCCAAATCCCGAGGGAATAGTGTGCAAGTACAACCTACACTGCACCAACAGAGACTGCAAATTTGCACATCAATCACCAGCTGCCCCTCCAGGAGCTTCAATCGACATTAGCGATATGTGTAGCTTCGGAGCTGCTTGTAAGAACAGGAAGTGCGTCGGCCGTCATCCTTCTCCGGCGACCAAGCTCGCACACCAGAGCGAGCAAGAGTGCAAGTTTTTCCCTAATTGCCAAAACCCAAGATGCCCGTTTAAGCACCCATCGATGCCTTTGTGCCGCAACGGCGCCGGCTGCACAACCGAAGACTGCAAGTTCACTCACGTCAAAACTCAGTGCAAATTCAACCCGTGCTTGAATCCCACCTGCCGTTTTGCACATGAAGTCGGCCAACAAGGAGGGTTCAAGGATAAGGTCTGGACTGCCGATTCGGCCAAAGAGCATGTAAGCGAGAGGAAATTTGTGGATGAGACTGCGCCTGAAGAACTTGTCAAACCCGATGGAGATGCAATGGTTGATCACGCACAGGACACCGAGGTTATAGTGTAGCTGTTTCCGGCGGTTTATGTAACTTGAATCGCAAGTAAAAGCTTGGCTCAGGGAAAAAGACGAGACATAGAAATAGCAGAACATAGCTGGTACGGTCAAAACTGTTCCAGTGCTCGCCAGCACTAGGTTTGATGATTGAAACTTTTGTCAGACGTAAGGGCCATGTTATTGATGATGATTTTCTAACTTCGTCGCGGTGGAAAGACATGATATGGGGCATGGAAAGCGTTGAGTATCATGGCTGAGGGAGGCGGAAAAAATCGCATTACTTCTTGCCTGCGCACACGCGTGCTTTTCATCTGGGAAAGTCAAAAGGGAGGGAAACGAGAGGGGAGGGCAGGAGGACGGACGGAACGGTTTATAGGGAAAGGCAAGCATGGAGCGTTGTTCGCCAGGTAGCGGCAACCGAAGATGTAACAGACAGGAAACCAACTAGAGCATCGACTTTTCTGGCTGTTCGATCGCATACCCACCCTACCGATGCCCTTGTTGTTACTGCGTGCATGATGTTTGCTAATAAATAATCGTAGACAATGTACCTATGTATGTACCTGTAGGTACGGGAGTACCTGACGTGCATTTACTGCGTGCCACATTGGCCCACTTCAACTCTGCCACTCAACCTCCAACTTCCAAAACATTGAACGACCAGCCTGACATGATTAATCGAATGACCGAGCCTCAGATCGCATACGACACTGCATGCCAAATGCTAATGTCATGGCATATAATGCAATGAATCGCAGACCTGTAGAAGATGCCGCAATGGCCTTGATCTCGATGGCATCTGCCAGTCGGACCAGCTCCAGCTTCAATTGCAGTACCCGAGCTCGAATACGTCCAACCGATCTATCACGCCTCTTCACGACCGTCCATGCTTCGACAGCTCTGTGTTATTGCAGGTCAAGAAAAAAGCGTCAAAACTGCCAACTTTCAGTGACATGGGCCGACCAACGCAGGCACGTTTCGCTCAACGTCAAGGGACATATTGCCGTCGTGGGAGGCGGTTTGACGGGCCTTACGACGGCGTATTACCTGGCCAAACAGCTCCCGCCGACGGCAAAAATCACCCTCTATGAGGGTAGTGACCGGCTCGGCGGCTGGATCAAAACCGATCGCGTGCCAGTTAACGTTGGTGGCGTGAAGGGCACAGTCAGCTTCGAGAGAGGACCTCGGACATTATCGTCGTTGCACACGAGTACCTGGCGATTTGATGATCTTGTCCTCTACGACATGGTATACGATGCTCATTTTTACCCGTTTTCTCTACTCCTACCTCTGTCTTCCTTTCCAGTACTATTGCAAAAAATCAACAGCAATTAACATGCTCCGTCACATTAGGCCCTGGATCTCGGACTTGAGCTCTTTACGCCTCGCGACCAGCCTCGCTATATCTACTATCCAGACCATATTGTCAAAATGCCCCCCAACGCAACCATAGCAGAATGCATTCGCGAGCCTCTCTTTCAGAAATCAATCTTCGCAGCATTAGGATTCCTCTTGCGCCGTCTACGTTTTCAGCTGCGCCGCAGTCTGAGTTCCTACGATCCTCCTCATAGGGACATGTCTATATCGCAGTGGCTATATGAGGTGACCGGGAGCGCCAGCGTGGCCGAAAACTTTGCATCGGCTATGACTCACGGCATATATGGAGGCAACATCGATTTTTTGAGCGCCTGGAGCGTTCTCGAACGCTTTTGCGTCATGTATTATGCGCCCAACTGTGGGGCGGACTCAAGAATCATGCCCGTGAGGGAGCGTGAGTTTTTGTCAGAGCTAGCGCACGATCCAGAGATTCGTCGGTTGGCACTCAAAGCACAGGGTACATTGTTGCACTTTGGAGGACATGGCCTAGAAAGCCTTCCCAAAGCGCTGGAAAATGCTTTAAGCAAAACGGCAAACGTGGAGATCAAGAAAGGACGACCGGTTACGAAAATCAGTTTCGACGCGACGAAGGAAAAGGTCAATATTACGACGGGGAGCTGGGAAAAACAGCAGCATAGGCCTGGCCAACCTACCAATACATCATCTTCATCGTCAGTCTCAACATGCTCATACGACCGCGTCATTTCCACCCTGACAAGCCAGGACCTAGCGCGTGTCACAGGCGATAAGCTTTGCATCCTGGAAGATACACGATCAGTGTCCATCATGACGGTCAACTTGTGGTACCCCCAGAAAAATCTCAAGCCTCCTGGCTTCGGCTACCTCATTCCGCGTTCCGTCAGTCACGAACAGAACCCAGAGCGTGCCCTAGGCGTCTTCTACGACTCAGACGTCGGCGCCGCCGCCGGCTCCGATGAACCGCCCGGCACCAAGCTCTTCGTCCTCATGGGAGGCCACTACTATGACTCAGGCGCACCTCCGCCTACAGAGGCAGAGGCCATCGAACAGGCTAAGTCTCTTCTGGAGCGTCATCTCGGCATCCCTGCCGATACACCGTGCTTCGCGCTCTCGCGCTTTGCGAAGGAGTGTATTCCCCAGCACTTTGTTGGTCATGTTAAACGTATGAAGATCGCACACATACAACTCACCCAGGAATTCAAGGGCAGACTCGCCGTGGCAGGTGGCTCGTACTCCAAGATTGGCGTCTTAGGCTCCGTCCGCGCAGGCTACGACATTGCTAGACAGACCGTCCGGGCCTCTGACGGTTGGACAACCACCGGCCTTGAGTATTCCTTTGAATGGCCAGGGCCTTTTGAGCAGGTGCCGGTTTCTGAGATAACGGTCCGGAATTTGTAAGGAAGAGGCTCCTGTAGGAGAGACGGAAAGAGCAGGAAGGCAAGGATGGGAATTGAGAGCCGGGATTCAAGTAGGTGACAGGCGTTTAAGATAGGTAAAAGAAGATAGAGATGTATCGCATTTTCCTTTCAAAACCATTTTCGTCAAGAATTACATCGAATCTGCCTGATTCATATAATATATTATTGCGCCTACTGCATTATGATTTGATACAAACTTAGCGTGTAACGCTTTTCATTACCTACGCTTCAGCGTAAATCCCCAAACTCACGCGCTTGAAGGCCGCGACAGGATAGAGCATCATAACGATGCATCCGCCTACCTAGGTGGCCAGCTCTCAATCCCCCACGGTGCATCAACGCAAACGTATCCCCATTTACTCCCCTCGAACTTCCATCCAGAAGGACGTTGTAAAACCAAGGCGGCCACCCCCAGATATGCAAACAAAGACACACGGGCAATATATTCGATTCTGGGCTTCTGGACCTGATGTGAATTGGTATGAGGCTAACTCCTGTGTGATACGCATGTGTATGTAGTCTTTGAATTCCGTTAAATATGTCATAATTCGTAGCAACGAGAACAGTAGTGAGATAGAAATAACTGAAGAGGAAAGGAGAAGGGGGTAAAAGGCATGCAGGAGTAGACCAACACGAGTGACGTGAGTATAATAGGGCCATGCGCTGCTCGAACCTAAATGATATATAGGGGTGGAAGAGGTGTATAGAACAACGGTTGAAGTTGATGGCTGTGCTTGCATTGTTTCTGGGGCCGTCCTTCTTCTTTCAAGCCTTTTGGCTTTGATACTAATCCAGCGCCTTTCAATGTTTTTTTTGTCATTTGCCAAAATAGTGCTCGTGTCAACGAGTAACAAAGAATGAAGGAAGGCTGGCTAGTCTAGGACGACAACTTCGTTGTCATCAGCCGGGGTGTCTGTTAAAAAGTTGCGAACGGCTTCGTCAACGGCCAGTAACATGGCCACGACGCCGTTCTGAGGCCGACCCGCGGCACCTGTGGCTAGTCCGATCCAACCCTCGCCTTTGCTGTCCCAGACTCTCTTCAAAGCTCTTGATATATCATCTTGCGAATTCGCGTCGGTATCGGATCGCCACACGTGCCACCATGCTTCGCCGCGACGAGACTTCATCTTCACGTCTACCGAAACAATCTTGAGGCTCTGGTGTTCGTGTATGGTGCCGATTGTGTAGGTGAGATTCATCCACACGGCTGTTTTCATGGAGAAATCAAAGTATCCTCGTCCGGCCGCGATAAAAGGTACCCACAGACTCGCAATCTCGTCGATAGCCTGCAGCGCTGGCAGAGACGTAGGCAACCAGGACATGAGCCGGCTGATTCCATCATCACAGTTGACCAGCTGTCTCATGACATCAAGCACTCGTAGATGGGGATTGCCCTTTTCAATTTCGATTTCGATGTCGTGCTTGGAAAGATCCAGGACCACACGCCAACGCTTGTCCGTCCTCGATTCTTCTCCACGTGTCTGGTCTTCACCGTGGCTCTGTTCGACTTGCTGTTGCCGGCGACTCGTGAATTCACTGTAGTAAAAAGCTATTCGCCGCAACGTCACTGTATCCGTGACTATGAAGCTTCCGGCGCTGTCCATGGCTTCCAAGAACTTAACAAAACGATCAATGGCCATGATTCGAGACTTGAGCGTATCGAGCATCGGCATACTCACTGCCCGCTCTATGCGTAGGAGGAACTGGCCCCGCCGTGAGTTATACGAAACCTCGCCATCGGCTAGATTGGATAACAAAGCAGATCTGGCAGAAATCCTAGTTCTAATCACGGCTTCCGAGATACAAATGAGTTGAGTATCTTGGGAAGCGTCCTCGTTCCTGATGTCAACTGGTGCAAGACATTTAATGCCCTTGAAACTGATGTTGACTATATCATCTGCCCATGCTTTATTGACTCCAGACACCGTGTTCCCCGTCGCGTGTTGAATAAGCGACAAGTGTTCCAGATTTTCGTGGCTTCCGCTATCTTCTGATGCGGATGCATCTGACTCGAAGCCGTCTCTATTGGAGGTCATAGCGGGGAGGAGTGCAGAGAGTGCAATTTCAATGGACGGCAGAAGCACTAGTGGTGAGGCTGATGAGAGGGTTTTGCTATTTGACCTGTTCTTAATTTTCTGTCGATGCAACTCCCTCAAGTCGATTGATCGCGCAATAAGGCCGGTGGTGAAGAATGCCAAGTCATTCCAAAAGGCATATGATAACTCGGGATAGCCGTTGAGGGGTATCTTCGTTCGAACCTGGGGCATTTGCTTGTCATCCTTCCTGTGCCGATTCCTGTATCAGTTGTCAGTATCTCTTCAGATCATCATCTCAATTGTTTGTGCCATGTTTTTCTTCCACAAGACTTAGACTCACGATTCAATCAGCCACCACTCATCGCCACTCAAGCTCAAGACAATCACCACGCACCAGCTGGCATCCCAACCTTCCTTCTGCAACCAAATAACACGGCTCCAGTCTCGTATTCGCGTCAATGATCTCAGCTCCTCCTCCGTCGTGGCCGCCTTTCGCACATTCCAGCCCATCAGCGGGCCGCGGCGATGTACTTCGTCCTCCATAATGGCACAACGAACTTGCTCTAGACAATTGACGCCATCCTCTGGAGAACAACTGCTATTATTGAGCTGGTGTTCAGGTTGCATAGAGAATTTAGACTGCGGCTTAATCGCGAATAGGCCCGTCTTCGGCTCAAGAAGTAATGATATTTTATCACTGCAGCCCACCTGTATTGTAAGCATTGACGATACGGGATCGTTCTTGCAAGCCCGAAGAACCATTCCCGCTTCCTGCCTTTTGTATCGTGCTGCTGTCAAGAGCCTGCTGTGAACATCGCCAAGAATATGCTCGATATGCTGAGCGATGACATTGGTCAATAATGACTCTACCGACAGTTGGTGCACATCAAATCCAGTGAGGTGGTCCTGGACAGCCTTGCCATCTCGATACCATTTGGCAACAAGTTGGCTGGACGAGTTGACGTTGTATTTACCGTTCAACATGCGATTGCTATTGACCGCAATGAGAACCCAGCTCTTCAGCCCATTCGTGGCAGGTCTCGACGTCCAGTACTGAATGGCAAGAGCTCGATTGAGCGGCTCTACTTTCAAAGTTCCCGTCCATGAGGTTCGGCTCAGCTGCAGGGCCTGCCGTCTAAGCTCCTGTATCTTTATGGTAAGAACGAACTCATGCAGGAACTTGTAGCAAGCCCCCAAACCTTCCTTTCCCAAAGCATCATTGACGCCACCCTCGACGTAGGAACGTAAAAAATCGGAGAGCCTTGAAGGCGCAGGTTTGAAGGCAAATCTGAACTCGATGTACCAAAATTGTTTTTCAAAGTCTTCGTCGGCAATGGTCAGATCCACTTCAAACTCCCCATCGACTTTGAACGTCACTCGACCCGATCTGATTTCGTAATCTCGAAATTGTGGAGGAATCTTATCATAATCATGTAGATTGAGTCGTAACGAAAGGAGCGTATTTAATTCATTCGTCCATTTCAGTTGCTCCTCCGGTGTCAGGGCTGGCGGCTGGATGTAGTGAAGCTGCCAGAGAGAAATTAGTCACAACACGCAGTACCAGAATATCAGGAGGGAAGAATAGAACAGGACTAGAATCGTCAACATACATGAGGCATCCATGGTGCACTCCCAGTTCCCAATACCTGCAAGGCAGTCTTCAGGTCGGGGCTCGGTACTCGAGCATAGGCCAGATCTCTTTTGACATGAATGATGTTCTCAACCGCAGCTTCATAAGTCACTGCTTGCTGGTCGATGTGGAACTTCAGGTCGATGAGTTTGCTGACCTGATGCGATCGTCTACTCCACTCTGCGATGACCAACGCCTTCAGCCACTTTCCGTGCCACTCTTGAGCAAACTGGAGGAGGGCTCCTTTTTTTCTTAAGCTTTCTGGCGATGCGTCGTCTGGCCCGCTGGAAGAGTACGACGAAGAAACGCCATTATTGACTGTGGCGGGCAGTGGCATTTTAGCCAGTTCCACGATTTTGTCTTGGAGTGCATTGTGGGATACCTGAGCTAGGCGTGTAAAGAGTAGCGAGAGTGGAACAAATCCTTGAGTTATGTGGACGATTTCGTCGGGCAGATCGTTCATCCTGTTTCTTTGTGTTTCGGCCGTTGCTTCGTTGATATCTGGGCCGTGTCTTCGTAGGCTCTCCTGAGCACCTGTGCTTGTATCATCGCTCGCTTCAGCTTGACCAGTTGATACTCCTCCTCTGACAGCACCGACACGCCGCGATTCCACGATTTCACCACTGTTGACACCATTCGTAGTAATATCCCTATCGTGATCGGCGCGCCTGTCGTTTGAGCCGCTTGGCTCCATGATGACCACCCCGGGCATTTAGCCACCACCAGCGGCCCACCTTTTGAACCTTTGCCACGGCGGTTTACTGCGACAGTCTGTGACGGTTCACCGGAGAACTATATCTCTTTTTCGTTCCGAGAAAATCTGCCTACAGCTGAAGTTTTCAGTCAACACAGTGTTCAGCGCCAGAGGCGCATGATATCCGGAGGTCTTTTGGTCAACTACGACCACGTTCAGAATGCGCGACAGCGCGTAGACTTCTTTAACGAGAGCTTTGAAAAAGTGACGATGCTTCGCGAAAATTTGTCCGCTTCGGGAAATCTGGTTGGAAATGAAACGGCCCGTGGTTGCTTGCCGGATACCTAGTCGATACTAAAATGTGCTCTCGGAGGTGATCGAAGGGCGCTGAGGCAAGGAGCGACGTGGCGTGGGTAAGGCAGATGGGTATCGGCGCGACTGTAACAGTCTGTTTAAATTCGGAGGCTTCGAATAGATAGAGTTTCGTGAAGTCTTTTGAAATTTGCAGGCTCTGTCGTGATGTTGATGCAGGCGCGATTGCTGGGAATCTGAAAGATCACTGTCTCCATTGCTGCTTCTCGCGTTAAGCGCTGGCCAGGTCATGTGACATGAGAGCGCGGCATCATATTATGTAATCGAGGTCATCCGCTAACCCACGTCATCAGCATATTGACAGCATAGCATCTACATCTACGGAGTGAAAGACTACAATGCTACATACATGCACATACAGGTGTATGTACCTACAATTCACGTACATAAGGTACTGAAACTCTGGCTGGATGGAACATGTTCAATTCCCCGCTGCGATACTTCTGTAACGGCCAGAATCATGGAATAAAAGTTGGAATAGAAGTAGATGGAGCAAGCTACTGTCTGATGATCTGAGATCAGAAGTACAGTCTGCCACCTTGGCTTTGGCATGCAACGTTTCCACGATCCAGAGTGGGATGAACTGTATTTTTCGGGACTTGCACAACACGCTTTCCCCGAGAACCAAATACGCATTCGAATGCTTGTACTGCAGGCCCATTCAAAGCGCATTTCCGTGCTGTATTATCTCCGATCAACGTCAATATTTGATGAAGAGCCAAGTACAATGGGAAGCTTAGCAATGCGACTTATTCTGCATCCCATGAGCTCAGTCTCTAACACTCTTTACAACTATTTTTGCCCTCCCTCTTCCTTTCCACTTCTTCCGGTTTACCTTGATTAAAAGTAAGGCGATCGGATTTAACTGAAGACTAGTCAATTTTTCGTAGCCATATACATTTGAGACCAGAAGTGGCACAGAGGTGATGAGTATTCATGTCGGCAGCGACTTACAACTTGTTAGGAGAAGCCGCCGTCGTAGGCCACTGATATCCAGCAGCATCACTGAATTTGTATCCATAAGAAGCCGTGAAGTCGTCAAGTACCGCCGGACCTCGCGAGCCTAAGTTCCAGCGTAAGTATGACGAGAGCACTGTGGAACGAAGCAAGGAAGTGAATCCGCTTACCGTATGGGTATTCCATAGGAATGATTTCTTTGTTGTCATCAAGATAGTGTAACAGGGGCGTGAAGATACGCCAACTGGCGTCAAGCTCATCATCACGGACGAAATTGGAGTGGTCGCCCTTAAGACAGTCAAGAACCAGTGACTCGTATGCTTCGGGGATCTTAAGGTCTGAGAATCTCCGCCGATAGGTAAGGTCAAGCTCTGTAACGACAGTCTGCATACTCAATCCCGGCAGCTTGGAGTTCATTTTGATGTACACACTCTCATTGGGCTGAATGCGCATGACGAGCTCGTTTCGAGGAATATCCTTGAAGATTCCTGAGGTGACGTCCTTGAACTGGATTCGAATCTCCGTCTTTTGCTCATTGAGAGCCTTTCCTGCCTTCATGATGAAGGGAACACCGTCCCATCGTTCATTCTTGATGTACGCGACCAAGGCGCAGAAGGTGGGGCATCTCGAGTCCTTGGGAACGGTGTCATCCTCTTTGTATGATGGCTTACTGCCATCAATCGACTTGCCATACTGTCCAATAATGACGTTCTTAGGCTCGATGGCGGGGATTGCGCGCAAGACACGAACTTTCTCATCACGGATGTCTTCGGAGTCGAATGAGATTGGGCGTTCCATGGCGAGCAGCGTAAGAACCTGCAGCAAGTGATTCTGCATGACATCGCGAATGATGCCGAATTCGTCAAAGTATCCACCACGACCCTCAGTACCAAATGGCTCCTTGAATGTAATCTGGACATTGTCTATGTGATGTCGGTTCCACGTGGCGCCGAGAAACGAATTACCGAATCTCAGAATGAGGATATTCTTGACCATCTCCTTGCCAAGGTAGTGGTCGATACGGAAGAGTTCCGCCTCGTTCCAGTCAGGTTCAAGAGATTTCTGCAGCTCGCGAGAGCTGGCCAGATCCTTGCCGAAGGGTTTCTCGACCTTGATAGATTAATGTCAGGAAGGTCTGCCGACTGTAAATAAATGAGGGGAGAGACTGTAATGTCGACTTACGATGACTCTTGCGATTCCCTTCTTAGGATAGCAGCACTTCTTGAGGTGCTGAGAAACAATGGTGAAGACACTAGGAGGGAGAGCCATGTAGAATAGTCGATGGGTCTCGGGGCGACCTTTCTCCAGTTCGTTCAAGTGCTTGTCTAGGTTCTCAAACGACTCGTCCTTGTCGTACTGGCCGGAAATATATGTACAGAGACCCAAGAAGTTCTCGAGCTGCTGCTCAATCTCTTTTGTGGGAGTTTTGATGTATGACTTGATGCGCTTCAGATACTCCTCATGATCCATCTTGGTTCGAGCATAGCCCACAATTTTGACATCTTGGGGTAAGAATTGGTTTCGGAACTATCATATTGTCAGGACAATGAATCGGTGAACCACGGATCCGAGTTGGAGGCATGACCCTAGCTGCGTCAACCGCAATTACTCACCAATCCAAATAGCGCTGGGTACTATATGGAAAAGAGCTTGTCAGCATAGAACATTAGATGACTGCGACAGAGTGCTTGAGCTAATACCGTCTTCTTCTTCGCCAGGTCGCCAGAAGCGCCCAGCACCACAATGGAGGTGTTCTCTTTCAGTTCCATGGTTTGCCTGGAATTGAATGACAGTATCAGTGTGTCTGCTCCCTGTATGTTCTCGAGAGAATTCGAAGGATGAGGCCAGTCATCAAAAGGCAGAGATGGCTCATAGATGACGGTAGAGTCGTCTCAACCCCCCACCTAGAACCGAGCTTCCCAGCATCTATGGTGGGGTAAGACGATGATTAGGTGCTGTACATACGCGGGTTGATTATGGTCCATAATTGACTCTGCCGAATCGCTCTGGGCGATCAAGGTCGACTGCTTGACAAGGGGAGTTGAGTCGAATAATTGAACGATGCGCGTTGAACAGGACGAGAGCTGGCGGAAAGAAAGTAGAGGGCTAAAAGCGAAGACGGCCGGCGTTGAGGATGACGGAAGATGATGGGTTGGGCGGCGGAGCTCTGCGAAGGCCGAATAAGCTGAAACGGAGTTAATAATGACCTCAGAACGGCGGGCGAGCCCCGCAACACTAACATGCTTTGGGCACCATGCCCATTTTGGCCGGACTTTCCGATCAATCACCAAGACTTCAACCTTCAGATTACTGCCAGCAAAGTCCGAACTAAGTTAGTGGTCCAAGCAGTTTCTCGTTGCATATTGACAAACGGCCAAAACCTCTTATCACTGTTTGACTTTATCAAGAAAATGCAAGCAACCTGCGTGCGATCTTCACAGCGGCATTCGCTAATTTACGCACAGAACTTAGAAGGAGCCTTTGTCGAGTATGAGAATACGCCTCAAGGATTTGAGAACCTGCCTCAACGCCTTACCCGATTTGGACGCGGTACAAACGTCGAGGTACTTCTCTCGATACATAAGAGCCAGTTGTGAAACCAAGTTGAGTTTACACGATTTTCAACTTATTCGCTTCATTTAGGTAGATAGGACATTTCATGTTCCATTTTAGAGAGATACAAGTAAAAGCTTTTGCAGCCATTGAGTTACCTACCCATGCGCGTCGCCATCCAACACGTTGCGTCTAAGTCGTGGGCTGTCTCCAAATTCCAAACGAAAATACTCATGAGTCAACACGTTCACGTACAACATGCGTTGAGCGAAAGAAAAAAGCCGAGGCGTCATCACAACTCACAAGTCATCACCGGTGTAGCGCTGTCACTCAATTATGTATCTCGCCAATGAGGCTGGTATCTCGGCTCACGAGCGACAGTCGGAAACTTTTGTCGTCACCGGCGATGGAGGGAAGCGATAGCCTTGAAGTTATAGGGTCGGTTGCACGCGTCCTCTCCTCAGTGCTCACCACAATACTTAGATCCTGCCAACGCAGCAAGAGGACAAAAGGGTCGTCATGCTCCTATGCGACGCCATGAACAAAGAAGTTTGCCTTCCTCCAAATGCAATGCGCCTCAGGCGGTAAAAGCCTCTATCGTCCTTACAACAGAGCAACGTAGCCAGAACCCACGTACACGCTATGATGAGTTGATCCAGCGGCTGTGCCGTCAGCTCAAAACATATGGACGCTTCGTAATTTAGTAAATCTTAACGAGAATCAAACTTTTGCTGCAGCATCAGGAGTCAGGTGCCAGGACACTTTGCACGAATCAATGTGGTCAGTTGGATTCACATGCTGCAATCCGGGGGCGATTACGGAGTAGGTACCTAGGTGCCAAACCTAATGCACAGCATCTTGTTGAGCCACAATTTCCTCAGCCACTCCCGCGCACACCTTCGCGCACAACCAGAAAATGGTGCCCTAAATCCCCACGTGATTTCGAGGGCATAATTTCGCGCTGGTGTCACCACACACGATTATCGCACTCCACTCATACTCAGCCGACATCACGACACAACGACACAACGACGTGCACCAGCAACCAGGGAAAGGTCTTTTAGATAAGACAGTTTCCTTTCACCATCTCCTCGTCTTATTTGGTTGTTTGTGAGGGTGATACCAAATCGAACCAGCCAAGATGCCTTCTGAGAGCGGACACAGACGTAAGTGTCTATCGCGCGCATTGTGTCGAAATTGTCACATCGGCGCGCAATCCGTCGAAACCCCAAAAGGCCAGAGAAAAATATGCATACTAACTTGTCGATAGTTTACGTCAAGTGAGTACATTCCGATGTAGAATCTAGTTTCTGCGCATTCGATCGCCTCCCCGAAAATACGAGCACAGTCATCCAATCTGCTGGGAAACCGAGTCGAGGGTCAAAATTGGCACATGGACTCGAACAAGAGTCTTCTTGTATTCCGGACATCTCGACGCATCCCCGCATCGCCTCTTTCTCCGAACTCGAGTGTTGTTGAACATGCAGGAAATATGGAACAAGTTTGCTGATGGATCTGCCGATAGGGGACGTCACTTGAGTTACCAGCGTTCCCGTCATGTCACTCGCCCTGGCACTAGCTTGATCAAGATCGAGGGCGTTGACGATACCCCTGCCGCCAAGTATGTTCTGCTTCTGTTCGCTGCCTAGTCTCAGTTGAGATTCATATACTGATCCTTTTCTTGTTCGTATCTGCAGCTTCTACTTGGGCAAGAAGGTTGCCTACGTCTACCGAGCTCAGAAGGAAATTCGTGGATCCAAGATCCGCGTTATTTGGGGCAAGGTCACCCGACCACATGGTAAATACATCATTCGCATCTCATCGGCCCGCTTCATTGCGTCCACAGCAGTCGTGCCGAGGACTCAATATATCTGAATAAAACCGGCTAATTCGAATTTTCACCCAGGCAACTCTGGCGTCGTCCGCGCCCGTTTCACCTCGCCTCTCCCTACAAAGTCTTTCGGTGCCTCCGTTCGAGTCATGCTGTACCCTTCTTCGATATAAGTGCGCGGTTGCGAAATGGAGTTTGTTATGAAGATGGTTCGTGTTGGCTGCATCGGTCGAGGCAGGGAATTAAGAGCGTATTGCCTTGAGCACAATATCTAAGTTGACGCCGCAACCAAACATCTCAATGCAACGTGAACTCTGCGAAGATCAGACCGTCCGAATAACGCAGAGTGAGATTAATATGTGGGCTGGTTGTGATCATTGAAGATTGAAGATTTTGAATGCCTTAGAAGGGCCACATGGTACGCTCACTTCAGCGCATCTACGAAATACCGTCTCACTAGTGCCAACCGGCAACAGTAAGTCATTGCTATCCACGCAATTACAAAATCAGAACCTTATCAACCGTGCTTGTTGGCGTTCCTTATTGCCACTCAGCAAGTCTGCCAGCAACCCGCCGCTTCCGCGTACCAGATATGTTCGCCACGTAATTGTTGCGATTGATCATAGAATCAGACCCTGACAATCTGTCTAAAAAGATCAAGCTTTCCTGCAGGCTGCCACGGACGTTGGCTTCGTAGACTTCTTTGGGGTGGGGCGGTGCACATTAGAATGCGCGCAACGCATCGTCTTCAATTTGGTCACGATGGTTTTGGCTGTCATGATCAAGCTGGATTCGTCGTATAATAAGTAGAAATTAAACCAAAGTAGTAAATGGCAGTACATGCATTGAAGGGATTCTTTACTTATAGACGGCGACTCAAATACTTGGCCCTTCATTGAAATAGCCGATCCGAGCCTTGGAGCAGGAGTTTCAGTCATGTACTGTGATGGCTTGCATAGCGAGAATAGCAGTGAAGCTCACGGTTCTCAACGTAGAACGTTGAAAAATAAACTATTATGTATTTCGAATTCGGCTGCTACTGCGCGGAGAAGGGACTTGCAACGTTACTAGGTACGTCTTGCCGCCGTGCGTGAATGCCTACCTACGACGTACGTATGTAGATCTGCATATCGATTCCGCATTCGCTTCATTCCGTCGCTGGGTGGGGCGAAGGTGGTGTGCAGGAACCACAATCCTTCAACGAACACGAGCTTGTCAGCGAGGACATAAGCCTACAGGCTACTACATTAGGTACCTACTAAAACTCATTCAGGCACATGGGCAACTGAAAGACTTGTGCATAAGGAGCTGCATGAGGGTATGAGTTCACGTTTCCAGACCGTTGACTGAGTATTTGCAGGAGATCGGCCGCGCGACGTCAATGCTACAAGTTACAATTGATGATGTTATCAGGTGAGGGCCAAATGGAATTTTGGAAAGCTTGATACGGAGTACATACTTAGGTAGTACTCCGTGACGTACATGTACATACATATCCGCTCCGGGATGGATTCTGCCGGGTCATGGGAGAGGCGTGACGCGTAATGACGCGATAAGTAGACTTTGGAGCGGCTTGGAGAATGCCGTGGTGGCGGAGTTACTGGTGGCGCCAGACTTCTCCCGGCGCTGCCGCTAATAATGCTGTTGCAGTGATCAAGTACATACCATATCACAGCAAATACCGGTACCTACAACAGCATGTACCGGTCGGCGGTAGATACAGATTACTGGAAGCTGAGATGTAGGTAGTTTGCTTGTTCGATTTATTGAATGCGTTGAGGGAAGGTTGGCCATGCGGTCGATGGTTGATGCAGCGGATTTTTTTGGGTATGTACATAGTCTCTAGTTATGCATGATTACCAGATCGGATGAGAACTT
Source organism: Claviceps arundinis (assembly GCA_018360175.1). Taxonomy (NCBI): domain Eukaryota; kingdom Fungi; phylum Ascomycota; class Sordariomycetes; order Hypocreales; family Clavicipitaceae; genus Claviceps; species Claviceps arundinis. The sequence continues at coordinate 63,207 of SRPS01000101.1, forward strand.
GGCCAGATTCTGTGGCTTGGTGATAGGTTGCATACCTCTTCAGTCGGGTAGTGATAGGCCAAGTCGATTTGGTTGGTGTTGATGCATTGATCCCGGATGCCGAATATGCCGTGTGATCTAGGTATCCTCATTCGCAGCGAACTACCTAACAGAGTAAGAAGAGCTACATGAGCCTCATTACCGGCACATCGGAGATACCAACAAGAAGGCCTATGGCGTATAATAAAAGCCAGCACGATTTCTCATCCGACGCAAGAGTTTTGCTGCCAATCTACCTAGTTGTGCAAAGACGAGGGTATCAAATAGCAGACATCGACATCAGACAATAGGCACTTGAAAGTTGAGACCGGACGACCGGCTTTTGGGAAAGAAGCCACTTGGCGGCTTCCTGATAGAGACATACATGCCTACTACGTGTACACCGTTAATAAAGATAGCATCTTCGCCGCGCAGCCGACAAGACTGGGTCCCGTTGCGTTCATCATCTCATCGCATCCCATCTCGTATTCTGACCAGCTCGCATTTAAGTTAGTCGAACCGCACATCCTTCTCACCAGTCACAAGGGCTGCAGCGCCCTCGCCCTCTCTGTCTCTGCATCCGGTTGCGGACACGACGGCGTTGAGCATTGCCACCCACACAACAAGTCACGTTCAGGCACACCAAAACAAGGGGGAAACAAGCCGTGCAACGGCAGTCTAGATGTCAGCAAATCATACGACCCGGTTTGTGACTGATGGTGATAGCTTTTCTGAAGTCGAGAATTGCTAGCAACCATATACCTACCTACCTACCTACTTACATACCTGTCCAAGTTGACAGCGACTACCTACTTCACAGACATTACCTAGCTCTGCATTTTGCATCCGTCTCATCCATCCATTGGTTTCGGGATTGCCCCAAGTCGCGAACTACTGAACAGATCTTGAAGCTCCAATACTTCCGCGATTCGTGTCAAGCCCAAGTTCAAGCTCATACCCCCTTTACCTGGACAGCGCTCACCGAACAAAAGAAACTATTGGGGCATGTCTCTTGACCCATTCCTGGCCCACAGCAAAACGAGACAACTCGTGGCACGGAGAAACAGCGCTGCATTCCGGACACTCTGCACTACTCACCGAAGGCGGCTTATTCCCGACCGACCGGCGCTCACAGGAAAATAAATTGATCGAGCGCTGTGGCCATCAGGACTTGTTGGCCATCGCAGACTACCTATTCACATCGTTGACGCGAAGCACGGTTCGTGCAAGGCAATTGTCCAGTTTTGGCCCACAGCATCTTGAATCGAGGAAGAATACTTGTTATTTTGGCCATCTGTTCGCTTCCTACGTCATCATTCGTCTGAAGTGTTTTACCCAACCCGCATCCGTTACTTACGGAATACGGAGTACCTCTGTCACCCTGTGAGGCCCTACTACCTACCGTCTTCTATACACTCACTACCTACCTAGGTACACCAGCTCGAACGCATTGTCTGGTTGCCCAGTTACAGCGCACCTGCAAATTGATTGCAACCCGGAAACGCAGGCGCCGAACAACCCAGCTCCCTGGCCAGACGCCGAGAAGCCTTGATTTTTTTCCTGCCACCCCCTGCGATGGGGAGTTCAGGGCTACACATTAGCGCCACCAAAAATACCCTGTTGCACTGCCAAACAGCTCCGCTTGGGTCTTGAGTCTTGACTCTGTTTTGCCCGCCCGTCAGGCTCCACACTCTACCGCAAGCATTTCGAACAAACCCCCCCGGGCCATTACCTCTCCGGACCCATCTCCACCATCTAAAAAATTCCCATCTCGCTTTTGATATAAGGATATCTTACCCTGCTTAGTCGATATCTCCTCACTCCAGGCAACATTCCCGTGTCTCACGCCCCGAGAACGTATGCTTGATTGTGATTGCTGCAGAAGATATCACAGTACCCGCTATCAGCTGGACCCCGACCTCAATCGATCCGACCCCTTGTCCGCGACGCTCCTGGTTTAATTAACTCCCGACGAGTCCATCATATTACGGAGCACTCAAAACTAGGCGCTCACCGCGGAGCTTCATCATGGCCTCTCAAGCACAATCGTTTCAGCAGTACCCGCACTACCAGCAGCATCAGCAGCCCCATGAGCCGTCGTCCCTGCAGTACTCACACCCGACTGCGGAGCAACAACACAGCGGCCAAGCCAAGCCACGCAGCTACAGCATACACTCACAGCGAACGTATCGAAGCAGTGGAAGCAGACAGGACTTCCACGAGACACACGAAGAAAAAGAAGCGAAGCGAATTCACAGCAAAGCAGATCCTACATTAGCTATGAGCGAGGCTGAACCATGTATGTATGCTCTTTGCCCCTGTAGGGTTTTGTATACCTACCTTACCAATGCTCACTGCTGATAAACCTGACTAGCCATGATTGCTGCCATGAAATCTGACACTATGAAAGCCTCACTTCGGTCTATTCAGCATAGGGATCCTTGGGGGAACCCCATAGGTACGTGACCGCCATATGTATATACAACTTTCCGCAGGCTTTGCCTAGCTTACTAACGGCGGAACGCAGCGGACCCAGACAAATCCAATCCGACCAGGAATCGCTGGGAGCGACCGCTCGATACCATACGAAGCTTTGAGGCCGCCATCGATGGTGGCTATCAGCGCAAATCACTCCACCGAGCAGGTACGTCTCTTCAGGAAGAACATCGTAATAGTGCGACGGTGTGGAAGGGAAAACAAAATCTAACTTTTTTTTATTAGAGACCGATTCGGCAGCGACATGGAATAGACGGAACAGCTACAATCCGCTGACCCAATCTCGGTTCACCCAGGACAGTCATTACGGCGGTCGGCCTATGTCATATCGAGCCGATAGCCAGCCTGCTGTGCCCACGCCAGGTATACCACGAGCCAGCTATTACGAAAAGCAGTCGACAAGCGCCAGCAACTATGATAGGGCAGTCGGGAATCGGCGCATGTCCCGAGATCGTGCACTGAAATCAGCATCGGACTCACACTATCAGGTATATGGTGGGCGCGAGCAAGGGGTTTATCCAATGCCTCACAAAGACAGGTCATATGAGACAGTAATATCTGCTGCACCAAGTGGTCACTCGGACCCTGCCGGCTATCAGACGGACCCCACTTCCAGCGACAACAGCTCTATTGACAGAATATCGCCCGCAAAACGTACTGACCCCGTTAACGACTACGGTATCGGCTTCAGTCAGCCTCAAGGATATGAAGTGCCAAGCTTCAGTGTCAGTAATTCAAGCGGCAGTAACCACCCACTTCCTCCACCGCCGCCTTCCCACGACGGTATTCAAGCCATCCCCACCTCGACTGCGCCGAGGAAAACATCACTCTTACGACGTCAGCCAACACAGGATAGCACCAACGCAGTCAACACAAACAGTAATGACAAAAGGAAAAGCTGGTTTGGGCGTCGCTTTAGCAGGAATGGCTAGTCTTCAAACATTTGAAGATGCCACCGGAAGATGTGTCATGACTCATCACACATGGCACAGCTTTGACGCAGCGCGATATTCTGCCAGTACGATATATCACTTTGGCCTTTTCCATACGACCGGGGTCGAAATTATTTACGGCTGTCCTGATCACGTTCATTCATACGTCTTTTGATTTCGTTTCGGCGCAGTGTCGGGTAGTAGCGTTTATCTTCTGCCTCATTGTGAAGACTGCATATGCTTCTGTATATTCTTTCCCCCCGCTGTGCACTATTCGTTCTTAAAGCGGTAGGAGAGCGTTCTAGAGTCTCGCTGAAAGGACGAGATAGTCTATTAGGGAGATGAAGTTGCACGCTGGAATTGCACGCTCAACCAGCGCGACAGTGCGCGACGTTGCATAGAGATGCTTGTATCGGCGTTCAGCAAGAGTGTCTTATTTTCTTATTCACGCTGCCGAGTCGCGATGACTTGGGCAAGTTTAATGGGGATCACGAACGATTGACGATAGCGATACGACTGACGAGTGGCTTCCATTCTATTGTCGGGACTTTTAATTATGGCTTATTGACTAAGATTATGTCAATTACGGCAATATGGCCACTCCGTTGGTCAAGGCTTCTCAGCCAAGACTGGCCAATTCAAAATTGTGTACATTAAGAGCAGAAGTAGGAATGTATGAAGGACGATAGACGAGAACGTTCAATCGTGATATCGCTGCTGCATTTGATACCAAAGACATTGGAACCTCCGGTCAAGTTCGCCCATACCGTTCTCCCATATCTGTCTAGTTGGTGGCAATAGGAGAAAAAGAACATGAAATGCACAACTTGGCATAAAGAAGGTTCCTCATTGATTCTTCTTGGGGTCCAGTTTTGTCGGTTGCCCTGACTCATCTTCCCTCATGGCCACCACTACGTAACTTATGAGGACCACATTAGCCAGAAGAGCGGCGAGCCCTCCTGCAAGCGAGGCGTTTCCTGCGGAAGCATTAGTAGAGAAAACTAGCTGATTCACCCAGACGAGCATTTGGATTCTTTACCCTTGAAGACGGAATGCACAGTGAGGAAATATGAACTGATTGGCAGAACGATCATGGCGAAAGTGAAGCCTAGCAGCTTGAAAATGACATGCCTATAACACACAAGTTTGTTCAGTGACAGTATCAGCTTGGGAAATCGCTGTTCAGTCTCTGGTGAAGGCGGAACGTACTTGGGAACGGCAGGGCCGATGTTGGACTTCTCTTCTGGGTGAAGCTCGTTCTCCAGAATGGTCTTTTCAGAGCTGATGATTCGACGGGTCGCCATGGCAAGTGTTCTTGATGGTTGAGCTTGATCGGTTTACACAACGGTTCCGGAAAAGGCCGTTGAAGGGGGCAAGGACTGATGATGAGAGGCGGCCGTTGCAGTGGAGCGCAAGGTAATAAAGACGGAGATGGTTCCCCCCACTGGGCGGGAGGCTTTGGATGGAGGATCTACGGAGTAGGACTCCGGGAGAAAAGTAGGCACACGCAGCTCTTGCCGTTTCTCTATCCCGTCCAAACTATAGTTATCCTGTTTGTGCCAGGATGGTCAAATAAGTCGCTTCGTTCATTGAACCACATGAATCTTTTGTGACTTGTCGCTAGGACAATCCACTGCATGAGGTAAGGAGTAAATACGTTGCTGTAAAGTGTACACGTGACTTCGCGAAAGCCGTCGCGCCACTTCAGAACCCCGGTACGAAATTCGCGAACCCTCGTTTGCGTCTTTCACTACCTGGAAAAATGCACGACTACATATGAATGAACGGCCTCTAGCATTCGTCTTTCCCTCTTTGCACTTTTGCAGTGACCATCGTCAATCTCTTATTGTTTCTTGGGTCACAGCATAGAATTCTCACCATCGAAACGGCACCCTTACGCTGTATCTCGTTCGACGTCTTCTGCTCGAGCCTCAACTTCGCGCACCGAATCGAATAATACGACGGGAGAAGGTGTCTCAGTCACGTCTTCTGATTACAACATCAGATACGGATCTCAGGAGCAAATCGTACCGCAACTCACTCAGGTTCCGAGCAACTTAGGGCTGGGACCAATGGACCCCCCCTCGTCTCCGGCAAGTATCATCGAGGTTCCCGCATCTTCACCATTCCAACACCGAAAGAATGGCCCGAAATTTGGAACTCTGCTTGCACCTAGAGGAACAAATTTTCGCCCGCCTCCGAGACCATCTCCGGTCGTAACGAATTCCAGACCATCTGCAACAGTTCGCTTGGCAAAGGATGACGAAGAAGACCTCACGCCACCTCGTGGAGACATAGCGCCAACGACATTCAAAGAAACGGTTTCCGAGTTCAAATACAATCCAAATTCCGAAGAAATACGACTGAAGGCTCAGTTGCGCCAGGTTTATGATCTGTTTGGAGATAAATACCCTTCGCACAGAGTCAGAGAAGCTCTCAAGGCATGCTACAATGATATTGACGATGCTATAATATGGCTGGAGACTCGTTCAGAGAACGAAGATCAAAGAAACTCGCAAACACCCATCAAGTCAACTGGTCGTCGATTGATTTCCAAGGCATCTTTGCAAGACAGGGCAGGCAAGAAGAGGAAGTTTTCTCGAGAATCGTCACCCATTGTCGGATCGAGTCCGCCCCCAACCCCGCCACCGAAGAAGCCACAGAAGCGCCGCTTGACCCAGGGGTTGAAGGGAAGAAATGAGTTCGTGCCTTCGAAAGCGCCTCAACAAGCGCCACGCTCCTCTGCCAAGCCTGTGACTATCGACTTAGTTGAAAATGACGAAGAGGATGCGTTTGAAGCAGAGAAATCTCCCTCTCCATCGACACAAGACGATGGTAGAGTTTTGACTTGCCTTAACACCAGTACCTTGAAGGAGCTGGCGGCCATGACGGGCTTGAAAGAGGCGCTCCTGGAACCGTTGATAAGCAAGAGACCGTTTGTCCATCTTGCACAGGCAAGGCGTGTCAGTGCAGCGAAGAAAGCAGGCGCCCATAAGGCTCCTCGCTTTTGCATAGGGGAGTCAGCGGTGGACGCCGTGGGGATCTTCCTGAACGCAGTGCAGGCCATTGATAAGGTGGTGGGCGATTGTGAGGTCAAAGGACAAGCTATTAAGAAGGTCATGAATACATGGGATGTCGACACTTTTGGCCATGATAGGTACGACAGTCGTGCTTCTGCAGACGGTGACATGCCACTTACACCCACGAGCTCAAAGTGCAAGTACGCTCGACCGCCAATTCCCCATCAACCTCACCTGATGGAAGGGCACTGTCAGATGAGGCCATTCCAGCTCTTTGGACTCAATTGGATGTCTTTACTATACAGTATGAGGCTTGGGTGCATTCTGGCTGATGAAATGGGGCTTGGAAAGACGTGCCAGGTTATCTCGTTCATGTGTCACCTGGTTGAACAATACGAACGAAGCCCAAAGGAGAATCGGCCATGGCCAAACTTGATTGTGGTGCCGCCGAGCACATATAACAACTGGCTGCAGGAATTCGAACGATTCGCTCCGGACTTGTCCGTTGTTGGCTATCGAGGGTCGCAGTCTGAGCGTGCTGAAATCGCTTACAACGTTCAAGAGAACCCTGAGGAATACCACGTGGTCCTAGCAACATATTCCCAGATCACGACGTTGGAGGATATCGACGCTATGAGATCCTTTGGGCTCAATACGGCTGTGTTTGATGAGGGTCACAAAATGAAGAATCCGGAAACCAAAATTTACAAGAACTTGCGGCGGATTCCTGCATCATGGAAAATGCTTCTGACAGGTATACCGCTCCCAATCCGCCTTTGGACTCGCGTTCAAAGTCATTCGGACACACACATACATAAGTACTGACATGCACATTAGGCACCCCCGTGCAAAACAACTTGCTGGAGATGGCGGCTTTACTTAACTTCATCAACCCGAAGATGTTTGACGGATACATGGACGATATTCGGTACATTTTTAGACAGAAAGTGACGATTCGAAACATATCGCACGGAGCTTTCTTGTATGCCGAACGTGTGAGGCGAGCGCGAACGATATTGGAGCCTTTCATCTTGCAGCGTCGCAAAGATCAAGTTTTGGCGGACATGCCGCGGAAGACATGCACAGTGGTCCACTGCGACATGACGGACGCGCAGAAAGGAACCTATGCTGAATATGAGCAATTGTTCAAGATGGGCCCGGCTCTGCGGGCCGTGAAAGCCGACGGTCGACAAAATGACCAGAATAATGTATGGATGCAGCTTCGAAAAGCGGCCTTGCATCCCTTGCTGTTTCGACGTCACTTTACCGATCAGAAGGTCAAGGAAATGGGCAAGGTTCTCATGGACAACATTCCACAATCCGAGCTTCATCAACCTGATCTGAAGCATCTGGTGCAAGAGCTCAAGAACTCATCCGACTTTGAGCTGCACCTGTGGTGTCGAGATTACCCCCGACTGCTCCGGCAATTCGATATACCGCCAGGTGCAGAAATGGACAGCGGCAAAGTAAAGAAGTTGCTCATGCTGATCAAGCAGTACCAGGAAAATGGAGATCGCGTGCTTGTGTTCAGCAACTTCTCGCGCCTTATTGAACTTTTGCAAGAGGTTCTCGCTTTGCAAGGCATTGACCACAGGGTGTTGGTGGGCAACACGAATGTGTCAGAGCGGCAGGACCTGATTGATGAATTCAATAACAATGCCGATATCCCCGTCTTCTTGCTGACGACTGGCGCAGGTGGCACGGGCATTAACCTAACGGCAGCCAACAAAGTCATCATATTTGACCAGTCGGACAATCCACAGGACGATATCCAGGCGGAGAATCGTGCCCATCGACTCGGGCAGAAACGCCATGTCGAGGTTGTGCGTCTGATTGCGTCGCAGACGATGGAAGAGCTCCTCTACAAGGCTTGTCAGAAGAAGATTGAGCTGGCCAACAAGGTGACAGGGCAGAAGGATGATTGCCATGATGACAGCCAGGATGACGCAGCGCCGAACATGGAACAGGAAGTGCGCAAGATGATGCTCCAAGGGCAAGGTGGGGAGATGACGCCACTCTAGCTGGGCAACGCCTGGAGATAGTCAGGACCGAGCTGAATTTTTGCTTGCAATGCATTTGCTATTCCTTTTCTTTATGTACTATGATTTTTTTCTACGACGGCATAGAAACATAGCAAGAGTTTATAGCAGTTGTACAACTTATCAATCGACAAGGCAGTATGAGAGACATTGGCATACCTAGGCTGGATTCCATTGTGGCGACGAGGTTTGACGAGGATGAACGGCAGCAAGAGACATTATCGTCTGTAATAAAATAGAGATGCGCATGCAGTGAGCTTAGCTAATTCGCCGCGATAGGAATTGACGTTTGTATATCTTATATCCAGCACCACAACTCTCAACTATTTGAAGATGACGTAGCCCATTTGTTGATGGTGAAAGCCACAATCTTCACTCCTTCAGACGGGGTACCTTAGGAGTGTCTTGAGGAAAACCTGTTCATGCCTCGCTCGTACTCTTGAGGACCTGGATATGTACTTTGGGACAATAAAAGGCAGTAGGTAGTATTTCCCATAAGTCTTGCTTAGACACCTCTTGCACATGCGTTTACTCGTATGTCAAGAGGCAAGCCAAGTTCGCAATATGGAAGTATATAAGGTAGCAAAGTCACCCGGATACCTGGAGTTGTCGACAAGAGGTACATACATATGTGAATTTACTTACCTGTATCTACTCTGTGCTCTGTAATCATTTAGAATATCCTGTGCCGCTCGCGAGTCCACTACGAGCTGAACGTTGACTGACCAGGTCACCAGGTGCCCGCCCCGTACTGTGTTACTGTAGCGGTCGCTATGTACTGTACCTGCGGAGTACGGTTTAGTTCCCTGCCAGCCTCCAGGGGGTCTCGGATCGGCCCCTGCAGGGGCGTTTCAGGACGGACTCAGGGGTCCAGGCATGGGGAAAAAAGAACTCGGGACAAGAAGCGCAGAACCACAGACCCATCACGACTGATGCACTTTGTTGAAGCAAAGATCTGGAACAGTAAATCGGGCAAACTGGTATACCTATGTTACATAGGTAGCGAACACTTCCTTGATTGCTATTGACTACATACTTCTAGACAGCTTCAATGAGACACTTACTCCGTATGCCAGACCCCTTGCTAAAGGTCCACTTCTGGCCCATCGTGGGTACGAATGTAAAAACCAAGACAACACGATGAAGCTATTTCGAGAAGTTGTAGAGGGCGCTGTGACAAATTCGATCTCCTCATCAGAACAGCACCGCTTTTCTTTCCTCTTCCTGTGTCTGAGCTAAATTCTGTATGATTATGCTATCTCTCATCTCAAAAACGCCCATTGGTACGAAGCTTGAACAAGAAGGCTGCAAAGAGCTTTGCCTGGCTGATCCTTTCCTACGCAGAAGCAAAAGTACGGTGAAAAAAAAGTAGAAAAAGATTCTCGGTGAAGAAAACATATCCGAGGCAGCTAAATAGGGGTTTCAATGGTTCATGTACATGACATGAGCAAACATGATGTGAGTACTATAAATCATCGTCGAGGCCCATTCTAGTCATCCCCGCGCAGAGTGAAGTCGGGCGCGGCGGCTCCTGAGCGGTGTTTTGACGCCGACTTCGCCTCTCATGATCAAGCGCTTCCATCTCCGGTGCACGCTGTGTCTGTCTGTGCCCAAACTGCGAGCGCAATCTTGCCACTCGGATTTGGACAGTTTTACTTTTTCGAGCACCAATTCAACGAGGATGTGGTCATCTTCAGCAATCCAATCATCTTCGTTGTCGTCAACGTCGATGTTCGTTCCCCATATGCTGCCACCCTCACTGGACACCGATTCGGTGTGGTTGAATACGTCGTGATAATCCGATCGCTCTAGTCCGAGTGGAAGTTGCTCTGGTGCTATACGGGCTCGCTTCGGTGTTGAAGGGCAAAAAGAAAGCTCAGCCTCTTCTTGTTCTCCTGACCACGTAGACTGGACTCTTTGGTATTTCGGCCCTTCATTTGCGTCGCTGTCGGCCACGGTCCGTGACAGGAGGTCCGCTGAGCCTGTATGATCGTCGCCAGCGCGACGACGCTTGTTGACCCCAGGTTGGCTCACGCATCGCTTGGAAGTATTTCGAAGGTTATGCAAGTCCTTGTTGATTACTATTGACTCCAAGTGGCTGGGACGGGATCGCGAAGGTAGCTTCATGGGCAGCGGCGCATGAGACATGGGTGGTGTCGGAAGTTGCGCCCTGGACGACGGGGCGGGATTCGAAAGCTGTGCTAAGGGTGCATGTGGTGCAATGAGAGACTGTAACGATCGACAGGTCGTCATGATGTTGCTGAGAGCCGTGGCAGACGGAAGCGTAGGAGGGCTGGATGGCGGAGAGACGTAGCCAACAGGTCGCCCCAAGGGTCGTGACATTTGCGTCGCATCGCAAGAAAGAGCTGAAGGGAGTAGCATCGTGTTTTCAACTTGAACGAAAGTGCAGACGCGGTATTGTGCAAATATTCGGATCGCGCGCCAAGAGAAGAAGAGCCAGCGGTGTGCCGAGGCGGAAGAGTTGGTTCGTCTCTCGCAGTAAGAAATGCGTCGGAATGCGCCCGGATGCGCCCGAGAAGCCCACAGCGAGTGCGCAAAGGAGACGAGGAAAGCGAATAATTGTGTGAGAGGCAAGTTTCGATGGAACCTTAGTCTGGCGGATGTTTATTCAAAGAAGAAGATGCTAGCAAATTGTTGAAAAGGTTTTGCTCATGTTGTTGATGATTGTGTAGATGTTTGTGTAGCTGATGTGTGTGGATGGATGGATGGTAGGTATTTTGTGGTTGGACAAGATGGACGACTCGCGGCAGTCTGGCGAAAGGGGGGTGTGGGCATCAAAGCAGGGACTACGGAGTATACCAGTGGACCATGCGGAAGACAAAATCCCCGAGACAACTTGAAATTTTGCTGTCCAGATTGAACCCTGTTCCCTGTTTTCAGAGTTGGGTCTGGTGGAGTCTGAGCCCTGTAGGATGTGGGACGTGGACGACGTGTGTAACGTGTGCCTGGCCAGGTACACCGTACACGCGTTCAGGCCTTCCAGCATTCCTCAGCTCGACACATTGTATCTACATACCTACAATATAATCATGCAGCCCATGCAAGTCCGCAACCAGCTCGTGTCATCAGATGCAGCTCGCATTCAGGATATCTAGCATTCTTTACAACATCGACAGTACCGACGCTTTTTTCACCGAGAAAAAATATGCCTCCCTTGACGGGGTTTTGGAGCACATTCTCCCGACACTCGCTCACACCCTCATTTCTATAAAGAGGCAAACACGAAATGTGCTACGCGTCGCCGCACAATTTCTTCAGTTTTGCCTAATTAGATCTGGAGTCAACCATGCATCCAGGTTAAAAAGAGTCACTTTCATCAGACCAAGGCCAACACCAGAAAATATCAGTATGCAGATGTGCAATTTCGCGTATAACTCTTGGCCTTCGTGTTGCAGGACTTTGTTTCCAGAACTCACTCCCGTGCAAGATCGGGAATTGATGGATGTGCCTTTAGCTGCCCAATGAAGCGAGCCGGCAACATTGTGACCAGCGATTCCAGCAATGCAGATATGTACCTATTCGTACAGTAGGTACAGTGTGTATGCAGATATGTACCGGGTTGAGAGCCACACGACAAGGACGCGGACCTGTCCACATCCGCTCACGCAGGAACTGTTTATCTCGGATGCCCCAGGCTGGCCAGCATCTGCTGTGGAGTGAGGATTCGGTAAACATCCACAGGACTTCACTCCAGGAGCCTACAGGCTTCCTCGAATCTCGATTTCTGCACAACTGATAATGAGCGCTTTGCATAGGTATGTGCCCTGTATCATTCGTCATGTAGCGGGGGAAGCCCCCCCTCCGCTATATACCTCATGACTGTCATGGCGCAACTTGGAAGCAGATTGAGGGATTGAGGCCACGAGGACGACAGAACTGAGAAGACCAGAAGATAGTTATAACTTATAGAGCCAGATACACCAGCTAGGATTCCCAGCGAGCCAGAGCACAGCAGGTCAAGTTGCGGACTCCGAGCTGATTGCCCAGAGACAGAAGCTTTGGAAACTTGGCAATGATTTGACTGGTCTTTTGTAATCTGTCACTTCTGGTGTGCCTAAAGTGCGTTACCACCGACGGGGAGGCCTCATGGCCTTTAATTGATCCCGGCAACAGTGCCACATGATCGGATGGATCATGGCACCAATGTGGTACGTGCGTGATGTGCGCACGTACAACATTGTAGGATAATAAAAGGGCTCCCCCCCTCATCCCCTCTTCTATGACTTGGGCCTAGTTAAGACATGATGAAGAACATCAACAGACACAACTGAATACAGGTATGCATTGACATTTAGGTATTTGCTTACCCTGTTTATCCCAACACCACTGACGCTAATCGGTCTGCAGTCACACTCAGAGTCTCAGGCCAGTTCATACATAGCAGCGGCTGGCGCTACAGCGACTTCTACCACGATGCAGGAACACTCCGCGTCGACGACTGGACGTCCGCTGAGGTACCACGGCACCAAAATTTCTTCAAGCCGTGAGACCAAGCTCTGGTTCGCCCAATTCGGCTACAAGACGTTCACCAAGCCAGAATTGGTGGCTACCTTTGTGGCCGAGTTGGTCGAGAAGCTCTGGGTCCCACAGACTCGCTCGTTTATGGCACGGCAGTTGCGGAGAAGACTGCATCAAAGCAAGATTGACGACGCCGAAGTGACGACTCATGACATCCAAGTCGGCCACAACGCCCTCGCGCTATGGGAGGAGACGAGACAGCCCTTCACGATGGAGGCACTGGAGCGGTTAAAGGAGGGTCTGAAGTGTTGCGGCACCCGAGGGTTCATCGATACGTTAGCCTTGCGCACGCGGCAGGATCATATGCGCGATCTCGTGGGCGGAATAGGAAACAAGAGGAAACGCGGCATCCACTCGTCTAAAGACGCTACATGGCCTGATCCACTACTTCAGGCTATGGCCGTCAAATTTCATGAGGCTGACCACTGGGCGATTGCGTTGGATGTCCAATTCCGCGCATCAGGCATCGAGTGGGTGCCTGGGAGCCCCGGTGGCCGGATCACATCGACGGCCGTCGTCCGGCTGCAAAGTACCAAGACCGCAATACCACTGCTTGTTCCAGCCGGAGGGTCTGGAACATTGCTTCGTGAGGTGTCGGAGGCTACCATAGAGCATGAGAAGAGAATACAGCGACAGGCTGCAGAACGCGAGAGACCGCGGATCAATTTCGGCTGCAAGCTACCGTTTATCACGATTCCGGATCTAATAGTAGATGGGCTTGCTAAGTCCAGGAAGATCCTCGCCAGCAAGAGCGACCGTCTCTTCTTGGGCCACTACGAGCTAGCTATGACCACCTTAACCACCAATCTTCAGCACCCATTGTGTCAGTATATGCTGATGCTCATCTTGACTGTCTGCTCTTCAACCGACACACCACAGGTTCTCCTCAAGGCGACAGAGTTTAGTGTTAGCATGGCAGGAAAGCGCAAGGACCCGGCACAGTTGGCGCTTGCAATGGCCACGAGGATGCTCTGGTTTGTCTTTCCCAGAATCTTTCCATGGCAGACAGCTCCGTATAGCCTTTCATGTGGTGGTTCGGAGATGGCCAAGAAGCTTGGTATGTATACAAGTCGTGTCGCTGTGTTGAATGCCTTCTTGCTCCAGATTAATAACTTACATGGTCCAGAAAAACTAGGCTGTTGTACTCGCATGCTTCGCATGCTTGGCTGGGTGACAGTGCGCGGGGCGAGGGAAAATCCGAGGCACATCGACCTGACTCTCACCCCACAGGCCGATTTGCTAAAAGAAATGTGTTATCTCAGGCACGCGATGAAGCGACCATCTAGTTTCTTCTACCAAGTTTTCAAGAGTCCCGATGAATTGTGGGTGGAAAGGTGTCAAAGTATCATCCGTAGATCAAGATCAGCAAATTCCAAGTAGAAGTGTTTTCTTGTCCATACTCACCAACGAAAACACACAAATCTTGAATTCATCTTATCTGTTAACCTCAGAAGGTCTCGGAAGCATTTATTTGATCAAAGGCCTTTTTAATACATGTCTTTCCTGAACGGCGAAATTTGCACTCTATTCTATCACTTGACACTGGTTCCTGTCCCTGAGGCAATATGCATTTGTTTTCTTAACTTGCATCTTGAAAGAGGAAAACACCTGCACCATACAGGAATGTACTGACTCCTGAGCTCTTCGCAAAAGACTGCCGTGGTCTGTCCCAGGCCGTCTGTAGCATATTTGGTCCACTTGTAAGTTGTAAACTTATAAGTTATAACACCTTGCTGAGTCTTGACAACCAAGGGCATGTTGCCACGTCCGAAGTTTGAACCTCAAGCAGCTTTATCTGAGCCTCTGAGGTCCACGTACGTGTACAAGAACTATGAGCGAGGCTTTTCAGGGACTTTAGTCTTTGGGAAGGACTTACATGTCTAGGAATCATGAGAGAGGCAAAGTCGATAAAAAGATATATTGAGAATATGGTGTATCCCATCGGTAATTCGGCATTCTTTACGGCCCAGAGGCGGTGACGAAGGAGGGAGAGGAGGTAGGGCTGGTAGGCCAGGCTCCTCTTCGCTGTGAACTTGTGTAAGATCAAGTTCACAGATAGCTTCATCATTCACGTCATGCTCCTCGAAATCGCCTGAGTCGATGGAGCCATGAATAGCAGCGAAGATGTCATTATCATGGTCTTCACCGATTGACGTACCCCGTGACTTGTCGAGTGTTTGCACGCTATCACTTGATGGTATCGTCGGCAGTTCTCGCAACGGATTGCGATACATAGCATTGCTGACTACACGAAGACGCTCGTAGAAGCGTTGTTGCGCACTATGACCCGCCCGTGTCGTAATAAAACAGTTGACTAGGAGTCAGAAATAGCACTAGCTTAGGGAGTGGAGGGGAAAGAACACCATCGACTGCCTCGAACCCCTGCCATATGTTCCAACGCTTGAAGCTACATACCTGTGCGCTTCGACTTGCCGTCGCATATGTACTTGTCATGTTTCCGCCATCTTTCAATTTCTCATCCTCTTGCCTTTTCAGCTACTTCAACTTCTCGTCCTCTCACTTTTTTCAATCGCTTCCACTCACGGTGCTGACGGCGTGACTCGGACTCATTTGCTTCTTCTGTCGAGTCGATGATGCTCTCCTTTATGTTGAGACTATCAATCGAAGAGAAACCCCCCTGCCGCTGCCGGGCGTGCTTAATTCCCCCTCTTCTTGTTGTTTACAGCAGCAATGCGATCTTGCCGGCGCTTTATATGACTTTCCACGCGCGAAGCTGGAAAGAAACACCGCTTTGCCGAGGACATCCTTCGACAACGCTGAACGCCTGGCGAGTTTCTGAGTCGAAGCAATCGAGACAGTTACCATAGATTTGACGAGCAGTCTCAATTGCATCTTTGAAACGTCTGTCTTTTGGAAGGACAGACCGAGCTGCGGGCACTGACATTGCAAGGACTGATTTCGAAAACAGTGGGATTTTTCCCGTTAACGGTTCTAGGGTGATTGATACAGTGAAGGAGAAGAACCTGAAGAAGAAATCTGTCCTTGCAACGTTAGCGCCAGTCTCTCCTTCCAAAAGACAGACGTTTCAAAGATGCAATTGACACTGCTCGTCACTTCTGTCATAACTGTCTCAATTGCTTTGATTCGAAAACTCTCGCATTTCTGCTGTAAGCAGCAGAAAGAAGAGGGGAAGCAGGCACGCGGCACGCCCGACAGCGGGAATATGTGTTGATGCGAAACGCCTAGAAATTGTTTCTCGAGCGAGGGAAATGTGAGGGGAAACGCGACGGAGTGGGGCAGTGTTATGTTCTCGAGAAAGGTCACTGTTTCACCCACGACTCACCAGTGAGGTTGTAACTTGTAAAGTTGTAAGACAACCACGAGTTGACGGGCCACTATTAACCTGGTCTACACCAGGCTACAGTGCACTGCCATCAGCCACTGAGACGTCCAAGTCAAAAGATCTTACAGTAGTGGCGTTTACGTCTGCCACCCACGAGTGACGAGTCTCGATAATTTGCAACATGACATGCAGGTGTTCGTGAAGGAGGCTGTGCTGTGCAATGTCTGGTCTTACCCAGCAGATGCATGACTTTTCATGTCTCCTGAACCAATCTCATGCCTCCATTCCACTGCGAGTAATCAATGATCATGCATTACCTACTTTAGTAGAAGAGCTCGGATCAGCCACCAAACTTGAACGCCGACGAGCGACGAACTGGGCCCCAGGTGGCTTCGAGTATCGGCTCCTTTTGTTTATTAGATAGACAGCCAACATCCCTATTCGCGCTGTTAGGTTCAACTTCCCCGAACTTGAGAATTTCCGAAACGTCAATCGATACTAGACTCTGACATTGCAAATTTGTCGTTGTTCTCGCTGATTTTCCACAATCTGAGATATTTTTCCATCGAGAGCCACCTACCTAGGCCAATCTCTACTGTACAACTCGCTCTAGTGCGTTCTCGCTCGCCTATCCGCTTATACCCAGCTAACATACTCAGAGCCTAGAGGTAGCCCATCTGATATCAACATGTCTAACCAACCTACGCCATCAATTGATTTGGAAGCAAATACCTTCTTACAAGCCAATCCAGAACTTCTCGTTGGTCGCGATGCTCTCGAAAAAGCCGAAAAGAAATTTGGAGACGACACGTTCTCCATCGTAAACAAGCCTCTTCCCAACATTGTGCTATTCCAGCACTTCAATCCGGATACTCTCGAGCGCTTGTTCGCTGTCGCTCTGGTGGATGATCAAAAAGCTGAAGAATATTACAAGAAGAATAATCAGGATGAAGGAAATGGACAGGAAGACACTGAGAGCTGTCCTGACTGTGGCGCAGGATCCAGTCGGGTTAGAGTTAGAGGACCAGAGCGATTCCTGTATGCACGAATGGAAACGTGCAAGGAACAGTGTCCTGGGGCACAAATCGGTCGAATGTGGCCTGCTTAGACTTATACTGGGAGTGTTTGTCTTGAAAGCCCGAATTTACCAAACCATGGAATGACGCGTCTTTTACTTACGGTTTCGAGCTTTAGCAAGGGGGGACTAGATGAGTCGCATTGAATGCAGAAGTTGTTCTTTCTTTCTACAGAGATTTCGGGAACCTGCGGGTGTCACCGTTGTCTGTGTGTGCATTTTATCTGGTTGGGAATCGGGATCTATCCTGATTTCTTTGTCGTCGACTCATGCCTTTTTCTCCTCAATCTACCTTGCAGGTTATTATCGGTGAGTCGCGACGTCCAAATCGGGTTAAGCGCTGAGGCAGTTGGCCAAACCGCTGAGGCGGGCGAACGGTGCGCGCAAATTTCCAGGTGGTGACATCCTCAACGGCAGTGACGTCCTCCACGATGGCGCGACGGTGAGCGCGGGCAGTATCCTCATGGAAGTCGTGCTGGGGAGAGTGAGGAGATTTTTGGTCTACTTCTCGGACCTCTTTTCTGTTGCGTAGCACAGCTCCTGCGGTGTCTTCCCTACGTTCTCCGCTCTCTGCTTTCCCTATTACCTCTTCTCCGAGGGGGGTACCTACCTTTGGAGCGACAGGCGCGCTGGGCAGACTCGGCAGAGACCCCTCCTTGTTCAACTACCACCTTCGGTACCGCCCTGGACCTCAGGCGGGCCGACCGAACGCTCTCTCGATGCCGGAGCAGGATAAAGGCGATGTTCATGCGGCGGAACGACGCTCAACCTGATTTCAGTGGCCTGCATATCACACTCGACCGACGCAAAATAAGAGGAAATAAAAACCATCATCTTCACTAACCATAATTATGCATCTCAGTTGCACAAAGTTGATCGTGTCAGGCTCCTATCAAGTGCACAGTGACGGTCCCGCCGAGCTGTTGACTTGATTGCTCTTTCACATGTGAGATTGGCACCTCAGGGTGCTGTTGAAGAAGAAGTACATAACTAAACTCATGTAGCTCAGATATTGGTACTTTGTCGATTGAGGATCAAAACGCTTACCTGTTACTGCAGATTTATAGTTACATGGATCATGACCAAGTCTCCGGTCCAGCAAGCGCTCCAATCAATATTAAGTTCCTCATCTTCGACGGGAGCGTCGGCATCCGGGATACAAGTTCACTTTAAATCCGACGAATTCAGTTTCACAGTCAGGACAACGTATTTGTGGCTGACAACGACGAGACCTACCGATCATGGAGCTTAGCTGCTTGTATACACCAAAAAACTGAAGCCCACGAAGTACTTCCAACCGAGTCACAAAGTTGACAGAACGGATATGGCATTTCTGAAGAGAGACACGCGTAGCTAGGCACTTAGCACTTGCGCAAGGGGATGCCTCGGCATATAGCTAGATGACGGATTCTGCGCACCCTGTCGTGGACTAATAACAATCCGCTTCATCCGTAACTTTTTCATCAACACGCCTCCTCACTCAGATACGAGAAAGGCCAATTGAATCGGAAATACCGTCTAGCATCAGGACCCCCTAGCAAGGCAGTGGCAATGCAGCCGTGTGCCCTGACTGAAAGGGGTAGCTTCCGCGGACCGCGATGCATTCAGCAATCATGCGCCTAGAATGAATGCGTGCACATTGGCCGACAAAAAAGGACGAGCCAGAGACTCTTGCCAACGGCACTTGTTTGCGAAAGTTCGGTCTTGTCAGCGCGGCTTATCACGACCATGTCTTCCGACTCCTTCGTCAAGATGTCAGAGCATTATTGTGCACACACATGGAAAGGCACAATTCTCTTACACTGGGGGAGTTCTCAGAGTTCAATGTTCACAAACTTGCGACTGCACTATCAATTCTCCTTCCTAATCACTGCTATGGATGTGTGAAAGTTGGAAAGCTGGCATGTTCAATATTGAGTTTCATGTCCACCAGGCTACCAATCCAACTGCTCATAGCTCTTATTTCTTCTACCATCTGCGTATCGACTTCTGAAATCCGAAGCCATAGAAGTCTCAGTCAATGATCAACGGAGAATACTCCAACCTCGGGCTTGGCCTCGCGCTCGTTGTGTCGGTGCTCACGCTGAGCTATCACCAACTCCAAGTTTAGTCTCGCGCTTGTCAGCAAGCAGCGCCCAGACCGAGTCGTCACCGACTTCTGGCTTGGCCTCGCGCTTGTCGGCAAGCAGCGCCCAGACCGAGTCGTCACCAACTTCTGGCTTGGCCTCGCGCTTGTCGGCAAGCAGCGCCCAGACCGAGTCGTCACTAACTTCTGGGTTGGCCTCGCGCTTCAGAGAAACTAGTTCGTGTCAAACAGTGGCATACGATGACGGGGCCCTTTCTTTGTTTCTTCACAAAAAAAGGGACTATAAGAAAACAACTTAAAAAAGTACATAACAATTAAACTTACCATCTGATGGAGCTGCGGATATGCAGCTCAACAATATGGTAACCGAACCTAGACGTTGAATTTGCATGATTGTAGATTGGTGCGAATCTTAAATTTGGAAGAAAAGAAGAGCTGGACTAATGTTGGGAACGGTGCTAGGTAAGGCCTTGAAGAGCGAAATGAAGCAGGCCTATCGGGAAAGCGCTGGGTCTATATATTTCGAGTCTAGCATGCGTGACAAGAGTCCGACATAGGTAGCTACGGTCATAACGTATCTGCTATATCTTTCATGTACATTTGTACCAAGTATTTCGCCGAGGCGGAGAGCCATTCATGCAGGTATCTGACTTCAAGGACCCTGCGTTTCAGACAATGGGAGAAAGACGATCTGACGTCAGAAAACAGAGGACCGCACCCGATGATGAACAGCTATGAATGATAACGACGTCTAAGGTCATTCGCCGAGAAGCGTTCAAAGCCCTGTATGAAGCGGCGGTTAAGCCTTAAGGTGAGGCAATTGATGGCTACCCCCCTGTACTGTTCTGTGCAGCATGGATGCATGTGCCATGACATGGAAGCGTCCTTATCATTGCAGTTATCACTGCTCGTTACGTCCCGCTGTAACATCGCGATTAGCATCGAACGACGAATGCAGAGAAGGTATCTCCGGAAGCCGAAAGAGATGGCAACAAGTTACTTTATGACCAGATAGCTACCTAGCCATTATACAGAGTACATGGCCTGTCTAATGTATTATAAGCGGATCATCGCACGAACGCAAAGGCAGCGTGCATGTTACCCCGCTACTGATGTTTGGTCCTTTCAGCAGTTCCTCGGCCATAAAGCCACTACCTGTTATCACTGACCAGCAAGTTTGCCAAATATTATCCTCAGACTTCCCAGCCCCAGTGTGTGAAGCGCTGTTCACAAGAAAAGCTTGATCCCGAATCGTTTTGGTATGATAAGCATTTGTTAAAAATGGACGAACTCCCAGCTTTGAAGAAAACGGAAAGCCTTGACGACTACATGCCGGTCAACGTTTCATCCGAGGGTGAAAACGAGGATGACTCTCTGATCAATCACATACGGAGGCCTGTGACTTCTCGCATGTCACAAGCTTATAGCTACACCATTCGAATAACTGTCACTTTGCTTTACTCTATTCTTCTAATCACGGGTACTTCATGGTGGTGGAAGAGGGAACGATTGCATGGTCCGGGTGTTACCAGCTGTGTGTTCAAGTTCCGGTTTTATATCAACTATTTGCATCGAGAGCGCTGAGACGTCGGGCACTAACGCCAGAAAGCTCCTCTTACTCCTCACGTTCATTATGAGGAAAAGTTCTTTCCAAAGATGGATACCCATAAATTCAGCATTATGGGAGCTCCGAGCCCTGAACTTGATGCAAAATGGGAAGAACTGACACAGTGTAAGTCATGCATCACTGAAAACCTGCGATCTTCGCTAAAGTGTGTTTCTTTGCACAGTTTTCTTCACTGAGTACCCCTACGAAGATATGAAAAAAATGGGACGCGAGAAGGAGGCTATTCAACTGCCAAACGGTGAGCATAGTACACTGAGCATATTGAACGTTTGGCTAGCTAGTGATCTTTGGACTGTGATGAATTAACTTTTGTACAGGAAATTTTATGGTCTTATACACTGTCAATCACCTGCTTCATTGCTTGGTACGTTTTCTATAGCTGCGCATGAAGACGAAAAGAACTGAACATCTGCTGTGACTGTGTTAAGAAACGTCTGCATCACTCGCGACACCCTGACTACTACTATCCAAATATGACGGAGAAAGAAAGGATCAAGGGAAATAAACATGACAGTAGGTTTCCGAGAACTACAATCGCAATCGATCTCACTCTGAATAACCGTATATAGTGCATTGTCTGGAGGATCTCGTCCAGGAGGTACTTTGTCATGCAGACACTGCTCCGTATACAACAAGATGGTACCAGAAGGATCCTCGGCCAACGGGCAATGGGAATATTGCCCATGAATGTGTTAACTGGGACATGCTTGCAGCGGAGTTCAAGCGCAAGCATGTCAACCCATGGGAACCTGGACTTTTGATACATCCAATTCTTGGTAAGTTAGAATGAGAAATTGGTGTACATGGTCGAAACTAAAATAGATCGGTTGCTAGGCCCGGTAGTTCCAGATGGAAAGAGCACCATCTTCCCAGATAGAGTGGGGTTCCCCGAAGGGTTTTTGCACGTTGGGGAGACCGAAGAGGAATATGAAGAGAAAAATCATCGGGTTGGTACCAGTGCTGGAAGAGACCCCTAGTAGACTGCATCAGTCAACGAGATCAGAGCTTCTATTCTAGAGGAATGATAATGTAGTATGCTGAATGCAAGCCTGCGGCTCGTCTCTTCCTGAGGAGGACTGAGGTCAGCGCGTGCGCGTGCACAGGATGTGAGACGCGGTTCGTTGGCAAGTAGGGAGGACTCTTCGTTCCCTCTTGTCGAATTTTGGGCTACGTCAGGGACCGTCTATTTGTTGCGTAGGCTGTAGCACAGCCCCCGAGAGTATCTGCCCTACGTTCTCCGCTCTCCGTCTTCCCCTTTATTGCTGGCGACCGCGCCAGGAGAAATAGACAATACACTTTCTGAAGCGATCCTCAAATTCGAAGGGTTCTCCATTCGTTTTCTTGGATCACACACTCGTGGTCACCCATCAGTTTCAGATCACACACTCGTGATCATCCGTCAGTTTTGGATCAGTCGACATCGAAACGGCCCCGGAGGCCCGGAGCACACTCTCGAAGAAGGCTAAATCATCAACGGTGGCAGTGTAGACTGTGTAGTCGTCTGCCTGATCGATAATCTGTTCCAGGAGAGGGATCCCCCCACGTATTTTGCCGTTTCTCCAACAAGGGCACTCACTGTCCATGGCCTGGATGAGATCGCTTGGGCCGACATACTGATTGCCGTTGGCCTGGCGATAAGACCGCCGGAGCCTCTTCAACCAGCGTCCAACACCCTACCCTCACCACCTCTGAACGGCTTGATGTCCTGAGGGTGCGTGACGTGTGCAGACATGATGACGGATGTCGAAGAGGGTAACCGGTATGGGCGGTGATGGGATCACAGCCGAGAGTGATCCGAAAACAAGACTGATGAAGATAACGACTGTGTGATATAAAACTCGGGTATCACGACTGAGTGATCTAAAGAAACCGACGAATGATCACAACTGTATGATCCAAAACTGATAGATGATCACGAGTGTGTGATCCCAGACTGATAGATGATCACGACTGTATGATCCAAAACTGATAGATGATCACGAGTGTGTGATCCAAGAAACTGACGGATGATCAGTGTGAGAACCTTTCGAGATTCAGGATCGCTTCAGAAAGCGAATTGTTTATTCCTCCTGGCGCGGTCGCTAGAAATAAAGGGGAAAACGGAGAGCGGAGAACGGCGAACGCAGGGGTAGATATGTACTCTCGGAATCTGTACTACGCAACAAATAGACGATCCGTGATGTAGACCAAAAAGAAAGCAGGACTCGACCAGAACGAAAGAAGCGCGTCCCTAGACTTTATTGAATACGTGGGAATGATGGAGTTCATGAGGAAAAGTTGAAAACCCTTCATGGAACATCCGAGAAGGGCGAACGATCATTGGCTGACGAGGTTCGCAACCGAGTACCTCTGATCTCCGAAGTCGGCCCCATTTCTTGTATGTACATACAAGGTACTCCGTATGTGGGTAGGTACATACATACATAGGTATGTTAGGTACATACATACATACCTATGTCACAGAAGGAATCCCTGTACGGAGTATCTCAGGGACAATTTCTGCTGGAGGATTGCAGTCCACCAAAACCAACAAGTTCTCCCGAGTCCCAAGGGTTTATCACTATCGGTTGTTTGTTCTTCCATCTCCGATGGCTTCGTATACTCTTCATCTTTCCCCCTCTTCTTAGCTTAGAACCCCACTGCGTTTTTATCTGAATTCAGTCATGTTTAGTCCGCAACTCAACGGTTGTGGGAAGTCAATGGAACGTCGGCCACAATGGAGGGGACTACAGATACAATGGTAATACCACTCCCTAGGCGCGAACTAAGTATGCGCGTTGCTAACCTCACCGGTGAATATAGCCCAAAAAAATCATCGACAGAGTGTTCCAGCCATCAATTAACTCGGCTGCAGCCATTCAGATACTGCACAGCCGGAACTCGATCGACTTCGGATCAAATGGATCCCGAGGTCGGCAATGGAATCGAGCGACCACATCCACACGGAGTTTTTTCTCGATTTTTAAGCATCATCGGACCTCGGTCGACCTGACCTGGAGAGGCCATATCAAAACTGGATTATCCACTCTAGGAATCAATACCGATGTCTCTTTCAACTGGGCTGAGCCATACGCCGCAAAACATGCTTCGGGTATCGACTTCAAGCTGACTGGTGACCTGGTCGGACGTTTCGTCTTGCTAAGACGGACAACCGTGAAACATGGTTCATTGTCATGCACCCCAAGCCGCCCGTTACGAGTGAGCATTGAGGCCTTGGATCCTCACTCGTAAAGGCTGGCTTGGGGTGCATCACAATGAACCATGTTTCACTATTGTCCGTTTTGGCAAGGCGAAACGTCCGACCAGTCAGCTTGAAGTCGATACCCGAAGCATGTTTTGCGGCGTATGGCTCAGCCCAGTTGAAAGAGACATCGGTATTGATTCCTAGAGTGGATAATCCAGTTCTGATATGGCCTCTCTAGGTCAGGTCGAACAATGATGCTTAAAAATCAAGAAAAAATTTCATGTGCATGTGGATGTGGTCGCTCGATTCCGCAAACAAATCGACGAACTCCAAGCCATTTGTTCCGGAGGCCCAACAAATCCAAGATATCATCACAAGGGGGGAAGCGCCCTATCGTCTCGAACAAGTCGTGTTCATTGACATGCGGCGAGCCACACAGAGCTGCCACACGTTCAGAGTGGTGATGAAACCCATGATCCAACTCACGAGGTTCTTCTTTTGCGAGTGTTGGAACCGCTCTTACACCGATTGTCGCAACTGTCTTAGACTGTTCCACGGAGGGACTACGGAGGTTCACGGTGGTATCACATGGAGGGTGAGACCGATCGTGAGGGAACGAGAAAGGAACGCAATCGGTTGCTGCTTGGCAACATCCCTTGGCTCGTTGGTCCAACACCACGAGCCATAGGCATATATCTCTAGACCCTTCCTCACTTTGGAGGAAGGAAGACAAGCACAATACAGACTCGTTTGCGTTATCCTTCGTTACTGCATGCATGCCCTTATTTGTTTTCCCCTTACGAGCCGACAGCGAGAGAGAGGCTTTTACGCCCATTTTCTGGTCGATTCCAATCGATATTTTCCCGAGCATCATATGCGCGTATTCTCGTCTGTTTGAGTTGGCACGAACTCCAAAGCGACGTCTCCAGTTAATTACATACGCGGTAAAATACTCCTTGTCTGCTTCACCCACGAGCGGACACGACGTATTTTGTC
Organism: Claviceps arundinis; assembly: GCA_018360175.1. NCBI lineage: Eukaryota > Fungi > Ascomycota > Sordariomycetes > Hypocreales > Clavicipitaceae > Claviceps > Claviceps arundinis. The sequence continues at coordinate 88,523 of SRPS01000101.1, forward strand.
AATCTTCTCGTGCGCCGCGCGTTCAAGACAGACACGTGAAGCTTCACATTACGTCTCTTCCATTTATCATCGTTGCAAAACAGTTACTTTACTAATAATAGCGTTAAGCGATATATGTACTTTTACCAATGCTATAGGCCCAACGCAACGATATGATGCAGGAGGGAACCCTCCACCTCCCCGTCCTTTTCGATCCTGCCCAGGCATGAAAGTGTTCGTGGCATGAGGGAACTTCACCTAGAGCAGGACAGCCGGTTCGACCCTCGCCTCTGACAGCAGGCTAAGAAGAAATGATGACCAAGTATGGTATCGAAGACGACTGGCATCTGATGGATTCTCCTGGTTCATTCAGCCTCCTCCACCGAGATCGCGCCTGACTAACTCCTTGCTCCAGATGAAGAACTGTCTCCTATTTCGATGGAATACGAAGCCGCCCGAGCAATACCAGAGATAAGTCGTGCGATTGTTCTCCATGAATATATTAGGGTCAGAGGTCTCAGGTTACGTACGGTTGAACTTGGCGATCACTTACGCAAGATCCAGTTACCGCCGATATGGCGATGACTTTAGTCAGACCACACCCATATAGTCTCCTAAATAATGCCGAGTTTGGTCCATGACTGTATGATCAGCCTCTAGTATTACGGGGGTAGCTCAAGGATACGCATACATATCAGGCCGCCGGCCCGCCGCTGCGAAACATTCTTTGCGACCAAACGCTCCAGAGCCTTACGAAAGAAATATTCAGCCCTCACAATCCAATAATATTCCAAATGAGTCAGTGGGCAGTGGCCACTACTTTGAACTTTAGAAGTGGCCGCAATGTCTGCCGTATGTGTCAGCTCTGTGGCTGTTACTCAAGTGAGATCGCGAAACAGCTTCCAGAGGTTATCAGTCAAGGTCGAGCAATAAAAGTCCCAGCGCCGCAAGAACACCTGTTACCAAGGTCCAAGTGTAGGTCTATCATTCTTGCGACTGCGATCTTTGCTAACATGTTCTTAGGTTCGACTCCAATTCGCAGCACATCCTCTCCTTTCGACTCGCAATCTCTCGCAAACGGCTCCGAGACTGAGCAACGTCACACTGGGTTCGTAGAGCCAGGTAGGATCGGAGGTGGCTTGGAGGTTCTGCAAGATGTCATGAACCAGTATGACAGAAAGATGAAAATTTTGAACATGCATGCTGGTTTGCGTCTCGCAGAACTTGCTGCCGAGTATGGCGGCTGTCCAATGCACATTGGAACCCAGACTATCTGGCCAAGCGAAGCAGAATTCAGTCTTTCAAGTTGTTGGAAAGCTACTAATAAACTTGGATCCCAATCAGTGACAGGCTGAGCCACTGACAGCCAGTCTCCCATCTTCCAAAAAGTCCACTTCGAGGCTCGATCCATTTGAGAGCCCGATGATGCCCCCCTTTCATGATGAAGACCACGGGCGACTGAAAGAGACGAGTGAATACTCTTACATGCTTACCGGTCTGATGAATTGCAGTGTGCACTGAGTTCATCGGGTCGAAGCTTCTTCTGTTCTCTAATAACAGGATGTGACGAGATGAGATCAGATACAAGGCAATTCCAATCAGCGCAAGCAGCTTCTAGCTGGAAATGTGCAGCGTTACGCGTATGCCGAATATGTGGACTGTGCGGTACTTAGAGTGTGTAGAGTAGAGAGCTTCTGAGCTAGGCTTGAATATGATGTGACAAGGGCAAATGTTTGGGGCTTGGAACGAAAATTTCGCAAGGTGTGACGATGACTTCGCCGATGACTTCGCCGATGAAAGCGAATGGTCTGGCGTCGAAGACTGTAGTGAGAGGTCCTAACAGCTACGCATGTCGATGAATGGTAAAAGATGCACCGCGACGGCAAGTGGAATATCTGAATGGCGCGCGAGTATCTACGTGAAGTGCAGAAGCAAGTTCGAGATGTTGCCACTCTTCTGCGTTAACGTTGCTGGCGGTCAGCTATGGCGAGGGTTCAAAATATCATCTCTATTGAGCAAATTGCCCTTCACAAGGGTTGGAAGCAATGCTCTCGTAAACAGGTTCAATTATTACAATACAGATTAAAGGTTTTTAGAGAGCGCTCAAGAGTTGTGCTCTCTCGGCTGCACTAGTCCCTAAATGGACTAGCACTCTCGCTGCACGTGATATCATCTGATTTCCTCAACAATCTCTCAAGTTCAACATCAATTTCAAGAATTGCATGTAAGCTGGATCGGAACGTGTTTCCCAATAAATTAGCGATGATAGTGGCACTATTTTAACAAGACTGAGATCGATGGAAGTTCAGACATTCCGAAAGTCGTACGGCATTGCTTGCCGTGGCAGTCTACGTAAATCTTGGTTACGGGTGAGTTTGACGTCAGTGTTAGTACACACGTATGCATGTGGAGCGTCGAGCGATAACAATGGATCGCGAGAGACGGCGAAGTTGACAACCTTTTTGCGGCAAATAACAGAAAAAGGCATCGGGCACTCACTGGGCATGCCGCAAATCAGACACCATAGTGATTATTTGGGTGACTAATCTGCCGAGAATGAGCTGGAAAAAAGCGCAGATAGTTGACGCGGGTGAAGTAGAAGAGCTCGAAATGAAGGATGAGGAACTGCTGGAAATATCGGCAGGCAAATGATGCGAGATAGATGTCAGCATGTGTGTCGTTCGAAGCGACATAATCATCTTAGCCAGCGAGTAACATAGGCACTTCGAGGCAGCTCGGAAAGTCATGGTACCGCTTATTGAGGCTATGAAGTCGGAAACAAGTTGTCCGAGCACACGTGGCGAGATAGACGAAACATCTCTCGTTTGGGCGAGCTGACGATTCTGGCTAGCATCACTCAGACGAGTGCAAAACTGTGGTCAAGACAGCTTAAACCGTCCAAGCATGATCTTCAGGCTGTCAGCAGCGAGACGAATTGCTTTCGAAAGCTTTGGGGTTGAGAAATATGGCACCGGTAGCACACAAGCGTAGTCCCGAACCGAGCGAACTTTTCGATTATCATGAACGATCTAGACTATGTGCCTGCCGTGCCGTCGTGCTACCGGCAGGAGTTGAGAGTTATTGCTGTTCACCACACCCGCTTGCTTGAACGACCGAGGCATCAAAATTTCGTGTCTCATCAATTGTCACCGTTCCGAATCGATTGTCGTCGTCGTTCGCGGAAGTTCATCGTTCCGACAGCCTACAGGCATTGCACAGACGTGTTTAGGAAAAAAATTGGACTGAAGCGCATGACACCAGAGAACCGGCTCCACTGACTCCTGAGTGTGCAACGCCGCCGATACAGTCCAGAACTGCCGTATGGTCTGAGAAGGATCCAGGTGACCTACGTCACTTGTCAGCTGGTCGCCGTCGAGCGGATATGGTGGACGTGCGAGCTCTAT